>JAQIXL010000573.1:0-28712 GCA_034700245.1 Poikilolaimus oxycercus | reverse complement strand
AAGAAATTGCAGAAAGAGAACGAAAAGAGGCGTCTCGCCATGAACGAGGCGCACAAGCTCCTCGGCGACGTCTACAAGCTGTGCGTTTCTTCTCCATTCCTTTCCTCCTTTGTGCAAAGCAAACGGAAAAGGTTCAGGCACCCGGAGCTGCGCGGCAAGGTGCAGGCGGCGTGGAGCGATGTCTCGCCGACGACGCTGTAGCCCCCTTCCCCCCGCATAGAACGAATAAAGTGGAACCTGAGAGCTGTCCTCGTTTGTTGGGAACACCAAAATCCAATCTCCAGACGTCTTCGCAATTGCCAAGGAAATTGTGGCGAAGAAATGAGCAAACGTTGAAACCGCCAGACAGTTTTTTCCACAGATTCAGTTCGAATTACGAGAGCTCGTTGCCAGAGCAATGCTGCCGGTAGAATACTAATGGATTGTCCGTTTCATTATGAACACATAACACAGCCGAAATCTTAATGAGACGATAAGATGCTTGGAGGCAGGTCTTGAAGGCAAGCAGGACTTCGGGACGGAGCATCATTTCGTCACAAGCGAAGAAGTAGACAAGTCATGAGTTTGTCGAAGACTATTCACCACCGAGAGTGCTACCTGTCTGAAAACGAGGAATCATGAAATTGAGATTCAACACAAGATCAATTGGCTAAATAAAGCGACGGCTACGGCCTCTCCGTTGACCGCCTTCACATCTTCAGCTCTTGAATAGAGCATGAAACGGCAATTCACAACTGATTGCCAACGATTGTTGAAACATAACCGGAACTCTGTAGGATTGAGCATCAATCCTTACAATTACGCATATGGCGTTTAGAAAGGAGGGTGATGATGAGAAAGTTATCACAAACCACAATTTCCAACATCAACGGTGTGTCACCAGCTCTCAACATCGCAAACCCGTTTCGTTTATTCTCAGACGTGAGATGAAACCGCAGAATTCCATCACGAAAGTAGAGTTCTTCAGCGAAGACATTGTTGAAAGCTAAAATTAGGTTCAGAATCGAATCATTTCTTAAGTAGCCTAGAAATTAGGGACGAGTTAAAGTGAAGACCTTCAAATGAGAAGCAAATTTTAGGATCGATCAGAGGTTCTTACTGTGCGAATTCTACTTATATGTGCAGTTCGTATTACACAGCATTGAAACAGCAAAGCAGCAAAGTGTCGTGAATGATCAAAGTCGAGCACATCTCACTCGTCATCAATCAAAATTCATTCTGCAATTGATCAACCGACGATTGTCAACTTGCCGTCCATCGTCCTATATGAAAATTCTAAAACTGCGAAGTTTGCTGTTTTCAGTGCAGGCAATTTTGTCCCACATTCAGATTCAGAAACGGCATTGAGAAGATTCATCGTTGTCTTGCTTCAAAAGAGGAACGAACAAGTTCCAAGTCATATGTCCCGGCCAACTCGGAATAAGGAAAGGCGGAAGAAATACTTGTGCATTTATAAAGTTATTGAAACCATGAGACCATTTTGATGCAAGTGCCACGTTGTGAAGCGATATCATCCGCTGACTGTGCCCCGAAGTTCTTCCTCTGTTCGCTGAATCAAGAAGAACATTCACCGAGATTTACCCAAAGTCTCAACTACTCCGTTGAAGGCGGCCCTCGAGCTGTTTCTTGTCTACCAATGGCTCTCTGTCAACTCAAAATGTTACACGGCAATACACGATCAATGAAAATGCTAACACGGAACGAGCCACTCAGAATTTAATACTAACCAACTTGAAACTGCAAAGTCAATTGTGCATCTGAATTCGAATTGGAGCAAGTTTAACACCAGAAGCTGTTTGTGAACCCGAAACTGTGACGAACAATACGAGAAGACACGGGACCTCCATGAATGTTGGAAACACGCAGGCTGCGTTCACTACAGACAATAAAAGCGATTGAAACGGCGAAGTTCGTAGCCTTCATGAAACGGCAAAGTGCCAACTTTCGTTCAGAAACGCAAATAAACATCCAGAAAACGCGGTTTAGGGGCGAGACGGCAGTTTCAGAAGAAGAAAGGAACGACTCCAAACACACGAAGTGCCAGATGAGCATTTATAAAGCCGTTGCAACCGCGAGCAATAGTTTTGACTCGGAAATGCCATGCTGTGAGATGACGATGACGATTCTGAACCGCCGACTGAGTTTGGAAAAGGTTTGCAAATGAATCCGGCCATTGCCTCGCAACATGGACCATTTGAGCAGCCCGAGAACGCTTATAACATTAGCGAAAACCGAAACACCTGGCGCTACTACCGTCTCATGCAAACCGCCGACCTCAACCCATTCATCAATCAAGAAGAACTTTTGAGATATTCATCCACAGTTCCAATAAGATCCCAGATTGCTTCGATACTTCTCCAACAGAGCAACACAAAACATTATTCCTATTGTATTGTACTTGCAAAAGAGCTGGAAGACAGACGAGAAGACGAGCATCCAGAGAAGCGTCTCTCTCACAAGCGCTAGCACTCTCGTTCTACTTATACTAGTCTTCCAACTCTCTGGCTGGCACTCGAGGCGGCGCCAGTCGTCGGCGACATGAACGTAGGCGTCGTCCTCGAGCTCCCACTTCTCCATCTCGAGCATCTTCTCGACGAACGTCCCGCTGTCCCTGTGGTCGGGAAGAACATGTGATGAGAGGGAGCGGTGAGAATCTTTCTGCTGTTGCAAAGTCGGTGCCAGGGTAGATGACATTTATTGGGCAGAGCGACGAGGGAGACACCGCTCGCCGCTCCCCCTCCACCGGACAGTAAAGATGATTCACATGTTCTTTCACATCGCTTTCTTCCCTCCTCCCTGCCTCTCTCAAAGGTCTTAGGGGACGAAAGGGCACCAGACAAAGACGAGCTGACTGTCGTCCACGACACCCACAATTCGTCATCTATTGCTTCGCCGAAGGGGTCCAGGTTGTGTCGCAAAGCGCCCGAAAAAAGCACCGGCTCCTGTGGAATGACGGTGATAGCACGGCGCAGTTTGTGCAGACCGAGGTTACGAATATCGACACCGTCAATCTCAATGCGGCCGTCGGCTAACTCGACGAGACGAAATAATGCAGCGACAAGGGAGCTCTTGCCTGCACCCGTCCGACCGACGATGCCTACTCGCTCGCCGCCCTTGACGCGCAATGTGATTCCATGTAACACACACTCGGCCTCTGGGCGATAGCGCAGGGAAACGTGGTTGAATACGATCTCGCCTTTCGACGGCCAGTCACTGCTCGTCCGCGTCTCTTCCAGGGCCGACGTCTCCCATGAAGCCTGAATGATCACAGTTGAAGGGGAACTCCAATGAAAGAATACCTCAGGAAGCACATTCATGTACTCGTCCAGCCTCTCAACCGAAACCATTTTCATCTCAAGATCCTTGAATTGTTGCGCGAGCTGGCTGAAGTATCCACCCAGCTGAAGCAGATTATAAAAAGAAATGAACTAACATGACTGGAGTAAGTAGTCACAAGCCCGAGAAGTGTCACCGATAGAAGACCGAAGTGTCTGAGAGTCACTGCCAAGAGCATGGCCGTGAGGATGAATGCTTGAGTGAGGAGATCCATGCGTACTTGGATCCATCGATTCGTCGTAAACTCGGCAAAGTCCACCGAGATATTCCAGTCAATAAGTCGATGGGCATATTCCCGGTAGGCGTTTACGGCGTTGAAGGCACGCAGCGAAGACGCGCCTTGATAAGCGTCTTGGAAGAAGCTGCAGACGAAGGACCACGCCTTGCTGTCGAGACGCCGGATTTGAACTGACGTTTGCGTGAAGAAGAACTGAGGAGGTTTTGTTTTGAGACGACTCACAAAGAAGTAGAAGAAGACGCCAGCTGTTGGAATGAGGGCAACAACCAAAGCCGGCAATGAGATGAGCATCACGAGCAGTGCGCACCACATTCCAAAGACGAGGAGACCGAAGAAGCCTATCCCAATTGGAATGTCTTCATCCACTCGCTCAACGTCCTGCAAGCGTTCCTCTTTCTTTCAAAGACTCACTTTGCTGAAGCGATTCATAATACGCCCAAGGGGAGTCGTGTCAAAGAAAGCAAGCGGTGCGCGGAGCACCGACGTGAGCAACCCTCCATGCACTCTTCTTGAGGCTTGATATGAACCGAATGCGATGATGATATAGGCAGTGCCAAAGAAGAGGGCCTTGCCAACACCGACAAGGCCATAGACGAGGACGCGAGTCTCGACCGAAGGCGGAGTTCCATTTCGAGATGCATCCGCAGACCATGCGGCAAGCCAAAGACTTGATGCCGTGTCGAAGCCGCTACTGAAGATCATCAGTGACGCGAAGAACAGAGCGGCCAGCACCATGCCAAAGTGTTTCACATAGAGAAGATACATGCGGTACGAGACCTGTAACCCTCGGTAAGACCCTGATTGATACTCTCACTCTTCCGATCTCAAGCTTTTCGTCTTCAATCAGTCTGCCGACTGTGGGCACTTCAAAGAGGTTGTCATTTGAGTGGAGAGCGTCCGTGATTGATTGTGAGATCTAAAAATTGTTTTCTTGAAGAATCGCATACTTGTCGTTGTGCATTGTGAGAAGTTGAAGAAATCCCTCGCGATCGGCTTCTCATCAATTGCGGCAGTTTCTCGTCGGGACGTACAGTGGCAAGATCCGAGAGAATCGCTTCAAGCTCCGAATCGTCGCTGTTCTCTTCATTAACGCTCTTGTGACTGTCAAGTCGCTCGAGAGCAAAGTCTTTTAGAAGCTGAGCAAAAGATCCGTTCTTCTTCAGGAGCTCCTGGTACGTGCCCATCTCACAGATTTGACCGTCTAACAAGATTTCCGTCGCTTAGCCAAGAACTCACCATGGAGTAAAATGATCTTATGAAAGTGCATGAGGTGGGATAGAGCATGCGTCGCCACAATTCGCGTCGTTGAGGCGAGGATGCCACTGTCTCCGATGACCTTCACAATGCTATTTTGAAAATCGAATACGGACTCACATTCTCAAAAAGATGACGAGCTACATGAGCATCCACGGCCGATAGAGGATCGTCGAGGAGATAAAGGGAGGATCTCTGATAGACAGCACGAGCAAGGGAGACTCTCGCCTTTTGCCCGCCTGATAGATTGATTCCCTTTTCTCCGATCTCCGTCTCATCGCCGGCTGCGAGCACAGCCAAATCAGGACCGAGTGCGCAGGCTCCAAGAGTTCGCTCATAAAATGCGGCATCAAATTCTCGCTCGAAGAGCACATTTGCCCTGAGGGTCTTGTTTTGGATCCAAGACTCTTGTGGCACGTAGCCGATGGCTCCACTGACCACTTCACAGTCTCCGTCGAGGACACGCATCTCACCTAGACAATTGTTCAACACTCTAATCTCTTACCCAGCAATGCTCGTAGCAAACTTGACTTCCCGCTGCCCACACGACCGACGACCGCCACCAGTGAGCCGCTTTCAATCTTCAGTGATAAGTTGGAAAGGTGACGGCGCGGCTCCGTCGATTCTACGCCCTCCCATGTCAAGGAACAATGTGATAGTCGAACTGAACCGGAGGTCTCTCCGAGCGGGTAAAATGGTTCCTTACCGACAAGTTCAGGATTTGAAGGCTTTGGTAGATTCGGCTGCTCATCTTCGTGTAGAAATTTAGCCAAACGCCTGACAATAAAGTCTTCAACGAGAGAAGGAAACCTCATGCTGTTGAAGGATTTGATTGTTCCACCGATCATATAGGGTAGCACAGAGAAGCTCTCACGTGCAATGTTCATGAGCTCTAGTGAAAGAAAGACTTTCGTCGGCGTTAGCTCATTTCCTTCAACTAGCGTGTAGAACATGAACATTGTAATTGTTGACTGAAAATTTTCATAATGAAACGGGAAACTTACAATGAATGGAGTAACTTGAAAAGCCATGTCTACGAGAGTGTTAAAGATCTTTGAACGGCGAAGGAAGCCGAGCTCACGCAGACGCAACCTCTCGACGAGTCGTTGCATGCCCGGCTCCCATGCGTAGAGTTTCAAAACACGCATCCCCGAGAGAATCTTGAACATTTCGTTCCATTATTGCTTCACCTCGTTCATGAGCTTGAGTCGTTCGTCCTTGGTCTTCATTTGTTCGACGTCATAGTTGCTCATGAGATAGTAAAAGAACATGTTGACCGGCACATAGACGATGATGGTGGCAACGCCTACGAGGGCACTCACTCCCAGCACCTTGTAGAGGAGAGCAACAGATGCCATGATCTGCAAGGCAATGTGTTAAGTTCAACTTTCTTACTGCTAGGGGATGTATGAAGAGGTCAGACATGTAGAACCAAAAATCGTGCAGACGTGCCAAGTCAACGCCCACAAGATTGAGCATCTCGCCCGTGGAATAGCGACCACGAGCGGCGGCCGACAATTGAATCATTTTGTCGTAGAAGGCGCCCATAATTGCGGACTTGAGGTTTTCGTACGCGACCGAAGCGTAGTGCATCGAGCGCGCAGTGAGCAGGGCACGGCAAGCGCCGAGACCGACAAAGAAACATACTGAGAGCACCGACATCCACAGAGGCCAATCGCTTTCGATGGTTACCCTAAACCTTCTTGAAGAAATAGAAGGCCGTGCTGACTTGATAAAGATGAGGTCAGCGTAATTGAGAATAGTGTATGTGATTCGGAGAAGCCAGCTAGCCAGGAGTGGATACCAGGTCACTCGAAAGGCTGTTGGAAAGAATGTCGGCGGTTTTGGTAGTTTCTTCTGTCGTGACGAAGACAGCCACAAAGATCTTCGTTTGGCGAATTCTGAACGGATTATCTTTCCTTTATGACGTAAAGTCATACCTCCTTTTGCTTTGTTGAAGGCAAAGTTGAACTTCAAAACTAGGCGGTCAGCTGCATCTCTTCGATGCAAGGCAAAGAGGTCCGAGTAATCAAGGACGCCCTTACAGCCCCGCTCAAGAAGATCGCCCATCCACAGATAGAAAACGCGACTAACGAATGAGCTCCGCAATTCTCGGTTCGTATGCTACAGAAAGTTGATCTTATTGCAGAAAAGGAACCCCAATAGGAGGAATTTCATCCGTATCACAGCTTGTCAGATCGGCCTTGATGTGAAGGATTGCCAACGCAAAGCCAAGTACGACATCCAGGAATACAGAAGCGGCAAAAAGGATCGGATAATCCTTAACCACGTTGTCTAAAAGAAAAAGAAAAACTTACCAAAGGACCCTGGACGGCTTTTGTGGATAGCAACAGGACGGGCAAAGTCAGAAGGGCGCGAAGAAAAAGTGACAATTGAAGACATCCGCTGCTAACAAGTCCGTAACGGGCACACATAAAGGTTATCACAGAAAGAAGAGCCTGCTCCATTTCAGAGAATGATCGAGAACTACCGTGTGAGACACAGCGACCACGTTATAAACGTGAAACTCTTGTTGAGTGTGAGCCGTCGACTTCTGGACCAGCTGGTAAATGGAACGCAGCACACTTATGATAAAAAGTAAGATCACGAGAGCCTGAAAAGTCACAAGCGACCGTTGTATTACTAACCTGCTTGGCCGTAAGCAACGTCGTCCTTTTGAGAGGAGGAAGGCTGAGGGTATAAAAATGGACAATCAGATACGGAACAAGAAGAACAGTGAATGATAGCCCGCAAAGAGGAAGAACGCTGAGAGCCATGCAGGGCGTGAAGAGATCAGAGAAGGAGGAGTTTTTGTGAAGATCGGGCAGTTGCAAGTGATGACTTGGACTGTTCTTCGTTCAGGTCCAACCTTCAGATCAGAATCGCAGAGTAGCGAAATTTTGTTCTCTAGGTCCATTTCTACCAAGGTGAGATATCGGAAGAAGAACCTGCAAAAAAACGTTATTGAGAAAACAAAGAAGGGAGGGAATGCTGTGTGTACGTTTGCTAGTGCTTTGCTCTGCGCCCTCTCTAAGTACGTGAGTGATTGCACAACGTTTCACGCGACGGGAGAGAGGGAGCGTCGAGCAGAGAACCGACCTTTGGGCTTTTGGTGCAGTGCCCTCCTTATCTCCCCTCCTTCGAGTGACTCCGATTGCGAGTCAGCATGAAAGTGACGTTGCATGTGGAATTTTTACCGGCTATCTCGTACCCTTGAACAGTCGAAGCTGATTGCTCTACCGGTACATAAGTCCTGAGAAAACAAAAGGGTCTTGCTTTTCAAGTGCGGTCATGCGCTTACTCATCGTTCTTCTGGTGCTACCGCTAGTCGGAGCTCAATACCGTAAGATTACTCGCAGAACTCTTCATGCTCCAGACGATGGTTTCACTCACGCAGCCACTCTTGATGTCAACGGCGACTTCACAGTCTTTTGGAAGCCCGGCTCGATTGAGAACGACAGCTTCGTCGTCGAGGTCTTTGCACTCGTTCTTTTTTGTCTACATTTGAAGATCGCCGGGCGTACCAAGGGATGGCTAGGCTTCGGCTTCTCTCCGAACGGGGCAATGAAGGATGCCGATATCGTTCTCATGTGGTTCGATAGCAAAGGAAAGCCGCAGATCAGCGTTTGTTTTCTAATTTCTTGCAAAATTTTCTTCAGGATCGTCACGGTCCCACCGATCAACCTGTCGGCTTCCCTCCTGAAGACGCCCATCAAGACTACGAGATCGTTCAAGCCGCAAAGAACGAGACCCATTTCATTTTTCGAATCAAGCGAGACATGGACACTTGTGATGAGAACGACTGGAAAATTGGGGTTTGGCTTGATCGCTTGACCGCAATTGATTGTTCAGTCAGACACTGTTCGACTGATTTGTGCGGCAAACGACAAGGCGCCAGTCTCAGCCAACGACTTTGAGAAGCACACCGTCCACGTTGCTCGAAGTGTCCGTCTCTTGGAACCGGACCCCTCAATTGCTGCTGCCAAAGCTTTCAACGCTCCGGGCGTCCAACATTTCGATCTTCGTGCTGGAAATGTTTGTCAGCTTTAGTTTGCGTCAAACAAATGCTTAGGTAACGATTCCGGAAGATGTCGACACCCTCTACAATTGCCTGGTGTACGATCTGCGAAATGTTTTCGCGTCGAACATGCACTTGATCGGAGTGAGAATTGGAATCGAATCAAAATTTTCCAGCACCAAGTCATCGTCGATCCTGGTCATGAGAAGTATGTTCATCACATGGTTGTCTTCGGCTGCACCAAGGACGCCGCGCCCTTTGTCGGTCACCCGCAAAACTGTTATGAAGGCGCGCTGCTGAATCAGTGTCGTGATGTCATCGCTGTTTGGGCTGTTGGCGGAGAGGTTGGTCACGATGCCTTTTGACCTATTATTGTCTAGCCCTTCGTTTACCCGGACAACATGGGCCTCCAGTGGTTCGGCGAGGCCTATGACTATGTTGCAGTCGAGTTCCATTACGACAACTCCAACTTCGTCAAGAGTGAGTTGAGCATCAATTGAACAAAAATAAAATTTGTACAGACTTGACGACTGATGACAGCTACCTTCGACTCTACGTGACACCGACAGTTCGACCAATTGAGGTGGGACGGCTCGTCCTCGGCACGGACACATCGAATCAAGCCATTGTCGTACCTTCAAAACAAGTGAGCTTTTCTGTCTGCTCAAATATGAACTGTTGTAGGAGAAATTCACCCTCTATGGCTTCTGCACATCGGAATGCACAAAAAACTATGATCACGAAATTTACGTCGTAGCCGGCCTACTTCATAGCCATCTTGCTGGTTTGCCATACACATGAGGCGAGGGTGAAACGTAGGTCGAAAAATGCGCGTTCGCCACATTCGCAATGGAACTGAGTTGGAGCCGTTGGTCTTCGATGAGCACTACGACTTTGATTACCAGACGACCATTGTGAACTTTGATAATCCGCGCATGATTCTGCCTGTAAGCTTGCATTGACCTGAAACTTACACTACTTCAGGGCGACGACCTTATTGAAGAATGCGAATATGAAACGACGGATCGTGAGGCGACACTGCTGGTATGTTTGTTTCAAGTCGACGGCCAATACAATTTTTGCATGGTCAAACGATTCTTGCAGGGAGGCGAATCGACTCACGAAGAGATGTGCACAGCCGTCCTCGACTACTATCCTCGAAACAATCAACTCAGCGACTTGTGCGTCTCGGAAATGAAGACCGGCGGCTTCGCCTTGGCAGCGGGTGCTCGTGCCATTTATCCGACTTCTTCGAACAAGTTGAACTACACCGTGACTGACGAAGACGGTTTGTACCTTTCTGTTCCAGCACAAGTTCATTAGGTCGTAATGACACTTACGCTCACTGGATTTCCACCTTTGATTGGACGAGAAGCGATGGAAAGTACGTGAAGGCCATGCAGGATGCGATTCGCTATCAGCAACAAACTCAAGCGTGCTCCATAACCTCGGCCAAGGTTTGAACAGTGTTTTGGAGAGAAAGACGATGTTCAGCCACCGACCACGAAGGCATTCGACTTCACACCACTACCTGACTACAAGCCACGCAACACCACAAACATGTATTGCCAGCGAAAGGCGGAGACTGGAGGAGCTGGTTTTGCTGTCGGATCGTTCCTTCTCTACCTGTTGGCGTTCGGCAACATGATCTTCTGAAAAACAGCAATAAATTCTTGGCATGTTAGATGGCTCTTGATGCCTTCGCTAACCCGTTAGTATGTACATACTACCGGATGCTGCGGAAACTGTTTTATATTGTATGTAGGAGCTTCTGACAAAAGTTTTTCTCTAGAATTATTATAGTTTCTTCTCAGCTGAAAACAAGACGCGAGGAGGTGTCAGACTGAACGAATAGTAGTTTCGTTTTGCGTTGACGGTCCCCTTGAACGTCTTGTCGGTTCCGAGGAGCCAGTCCGTCCATCCGAAGACACCGAAATTCTCTTTTGACCTGAACAATTGTCGTTGTCGAGGATTTCTTCTCATACGTCGCGTGATGATAATCATGACGTTCCGGGCTGGGCAAGAAAGGGAAGTGGTAGCCCGAGTGTTGTACAATGACAGAGAAGACGAGGAATATGTACCAGATCCAGGCTGTTGTAATGTGAGCTCCACAGAGAACAGGACCAGCGAGTACTGGAATCACATTGACTAGTACGTGCTCAATCGGATGAGCGTAGAGGGTTGCGAGCCCTAAACTTGATTGATGACAAAACTACAAAAGGTTACAACCAATTGGTGCCGTCCACTTATGATGAAGCTTGTGAATGTGCCTGAATAGCAAAATATTGGTGTTTCTAAATTTAAAACTCACCGGTAAATCCGTGGGTGATGCAGGAGTCTGAAAGTTCTCTACTCTACCTATTCGCAATGCGAATGTGCTACCTGTGAAATGCATAGAGAAGGACGTCCTCGACAATGGCACAAAAGAGCAAATGGTAGAGACTCGTAACCATTGAAGGAAGCTCTAGATCGGTTGAGATGCCCGTCGTTTGTCCGATGAAGTGAGCGAGAACGAGGAACGGCGGTGTGATCACAAGCTGATTGAACAGGACGAGAGGCAGGGTTGCTAACACCTTTGCGAAACTGACTGGCTGAAAACTAACTCGAAATCCTAGATAAGTAACCTCTGAGCCGTCCTGAACCTTGTATGGTTGGGCCCACTTTGGTTGAAGAAGATCGACGCAAAGAAAAGAAAAATTGAAGAGCCAGGAGGAAAAGAAAAGAACCACGAAGGACCCACGCAGGGATATGAGGAAGTCGTCGCCGCCGTTGAGCTGGTGGAACCAGGCGTACATCGAAGCTAGCATGCTATTGAGACAACAGACCAAAGATGCTGATGCCACGTGGTGAGGCTTTTATAGAGCCAGTGATTGAGAAATTGTTCCTTTGTAGATGGGTGCGCCTACGATAAGAAGAACGAAAATGGCTTGAGGGCACGTGCCTACGTTCCCTTATGCTACTCCTACGGACTACTGAAAAAAGCACTACATCTTCGTTATACAAATCGCATACTTCGAGTGCATACTACTATGCACATCAAGTGCATAGTAGTCACGAATGCTGACGATGATGATTACGAGATACCATGAAAGTGACGCAACGCAATCTTCGCTTTTACATCGTAGCCAACGTTAGAGCCAGCACCATAGGCTGCCTCTATTCAATAAGCAAAAACTGATTTTAAGACAGAACGATTCCTCGCAATTGCTCTTCCGAGATTTCCGCAAGTAAGCGAGATGTGAAATTGAGAAATCTCTTTATTCAGCTCAAAATCATCGGTTTTGGGGTTAGTTTGCGTTTGCATTGATCTTTGCGGGCAGCTTGCAAACGGGCATCTGGAGTGAGGTGCAAGGGACTGCCACCCATGAACCGTTCAACGAGTTCGCTGCAGCGCACTGGTTGAGAGATGGGTTCCTTGGTTCGCCTAAAATACAAATCTTAAGAGGAGAAACGCTTCGCGAACCCGCAGCCCAGTCGAAGAAAGTCGGTCGCCGACCATCATACCACTGCCAGCGATGACCGCGATAGACGAGACTCAGCCACACCGAATACGGACCAGCATTCCCTGGGATTGTAGAGTCATTCATGTCCTTTGGCTTACATTGCATGTAGTTATTCTCGTCGTCAGATTCGATTGTCAGAAGTTCAGCGTGTTGTTCAAGGCTTTGACAGTAGTGATTGGCCTCGAAAAAGCTGATCGCACCCACTAAAACCAATTTGGCCGAGTAAAATTGCTTACAATTCGGTTCGAAGTAATAACAAGACTTTCCATTGAATTCCCAGCGAATCGACGGACAAGCTGTAATAGTGTAAAAGAAATTTTGTAGCTGGTTGGCCTACGATATTCGTCCTGCGAAGCTGACGGGGCGATGCAGAGAACGGCGCAGAGAAGGCAAAGTATCGATCCGGGGCCTAGCAGCATGGCCGTGAGGCTTGAAGCTCGTTATCAAACCTGAATGCCCCGTGTAGCAGTCTGTTTTGTCCTTTAATACGGCGAGCGCGCCCAAACGACATCGTGATGAAATGCGTGCAAATGATGAACTGCACTCGCCTATGTCATCTAGTGTGTGTAGCGTGGTTGATACGAGCAGCGTCAGGATGTGTGACAGATCAAGAGGTCGCGAGGTCGAGAAAGACCAAAAGACCCGAAGGCCATCGGCTAAAGATTGAACTCTCAAAGTCGAGGCACAAACGTTTCCTTTACAACAGCATACGTCCTCACAAACTTTGCCTTATCTTCAACCGTTATACCTTTCTCTGTGTACGATAGTGTGCAGCCTATATGATCCGCATGAACCCGTGCACATTTTTGGTTTATTGTTTCTTGAAAAACAGTAAGAGACTAAGGTCAGGCGGAAGTGATGCGAAGCTTGCACGCTGGCCAGAGTCGGGCCGTGCACGGGATCGATGTCCATGAACCGTTGAGCGCATTTGCCGCCGCACACTGGTTGACGCTTGTATTTTTCGGTTCGCCTGCTCCTTTCAAAAACGAAACAATCCAACGAACTCGGCGCCCAATTGTAGAAGGTCGGACGGCGACCGTCGTACCATTGCCAACGTTGATTGCGCCACACAAGTCCCAACCAGACGCTCAAATCACCTCCCATGACTAGGAAGCAAGAAACCGTCATAGAATTCTCTTCTCTCACATTGGATATAGCCGTTTTCATCGTGATCCTCAATGGTAAGCAGCTCGGCATGCGGCGCTGCGCTTCGACAATAGTGGTTCGCCTCGAAGAACTCAACCGAGCCGACTAAATGTGTTTTTTGGACTTCATCGTTGCTTACGCTTTGGTTCAAACAGGTAGCAGAAGTCTCCGTAGACGCGCCAGAGGTCAGTGGGACAGGCTAAGATGCTCTATGTGAAGCGCGAAATTTGAGCTCACCGCGTTCATCCTGAGAGGTGACTATGGAAAGGGCAATGAGAGTGCAGAAAAGACGGAGAACCGCTGCACCGGGAGCGGCCATGTTGACGTCCTCGCTGAGAAACCCTTATCAGGCTGGGGTCCAAATGAGAGCAACGTGCTCTGCTAGAAATGCGCATTCCTCGCTGTTTGTCGACTGCTGCTGATCAGGTTTTGCCCTTCTCGAAGTGCATAAACTTTTTTGGCGATGTTTGAACTTCTTGTTAGCACGTTTTGAATGTGCTAACAAGAAGCATTCGAGAGAAAGCGACTCGCCAACCATTGCATTTGTCAAGACGACTCGCCCCGCCACGATGTGTCTCGTGCATCTCCCGCGCCCAATTCTCATCGATTGTCTGCTCCCATTGCTTCATCCGATCGATCTCATCTCTCTTCGCTGTGCTTCCGGCCACTTATCCTCAGTCATAGTAGCTAACGCAAATCGCTTTCGCGGTTTTGATGACGAGATCTTTTTGTATGGAATACCAATGAATGTTGATTGCAAACGATCGTCGCTTTTCTTGCGCTTCGAAAAAAGAACCACACCTTTGAATTGGACATTTCAAGAGAACGCTACGGCTTTAAGAACAGTTGAATTTTCCTTTATGGGAAAAAAGTTCACTTGCACTCTATGGACTCGAAAAGAGGAACAAGAATCTTTATGTGCTTTGTCGAGAAGAAGAACAAAAATCTTCACATTTCGCCCTGGCTATTTTACGGGCAACTGCCATCACGTGGGGCCTCTTCTGACATTGAATAGTTGCCACATAGAAATAGCTGCTTTATTCATGTTTCTTGGCCCGCATCTACTAAACTTGCAGCATCTCACAACAAACCTCTCAACTAAGTTTCTTGATCTTGCGATGAAACGCGAGCAAACCTTTGAACGAATCAACTTGGCCGGTGACGAGGAAACCGATATGCAAGTCAATCATTTGCGCAATTTTGTTCGTCGCCTTCCAAGACTGACAGAATTGTATTGCTTCTCAGCGACTCCAGTGGATCTTTCGAGCTTTAACGTAGATTGTTTCAAAGGCCTTTCAATCCTGAAGCTTAACTGTCCCCGAGTGACCTTCAGCACAATTCCCTGCAAGTTTGTCTGGCTCGTTGGCGTAGCGATTGATAACGAGTTTCTTCGTCGTCTTCTCATGCGGTGGGCCAATGCTGTTGATGACGATTTCGAATATTTGCGAATCGAAAATTTCGTCGGTAATTTAGCTGCTCAGGCGATTGTGGATTCTTTACCAGCAAAGAGTACATTGATTCCAAGCAATAATGCAATTGTTTTTCCAAGCTATATCAACTTCGAGCTAGGAAGAAACATCGATGGAGCCGTAGCGCATTTGGAAATTATAGCTGAGCCTTTCGAGCTAACCGAACCCGTAAATGAGCTTACGAAAGGAAAGTATCAGAATCTTGTGCGGTTTTATAAATGTGCTTAAAAGGAGATAAATCTATGGCAATGTTCTCTTTTGCGCTCCGAGAGCACAGTTCTCGTTTTCTCGCATAGCGTTTCAGATATTCCTCGTCGACTGGGGGTGGGGAGGGGTGGTGGTAGCGGTTTCAGTCCTTTATATCGTGGCTCGCTTTTTTTTCACATTACGAGACAGTTTTTTTCATCAGAATCCTTAGCGTTGACAAATCTGGGAAGCTGGAACCGGAAATCCGAACAGCTTTTCTTAGAGTGAGAGCTCTAGCTTCTCGGACAAGGCATTGAAGTAAAATTTTATTGACTGGGAATGTTTTCTGGTTCGAAGACGTCAAGGGCAAGAGTGACGCTGGAGGCCCTGAAGGGGTCCTTGTAGTGGCGGATCTGAAAGAGGCCAAAGCTTCCTGCTGAAAAGTTTTCGACTAACCCGTTTAATCAAGGTAAGGATGCAGCTTCCAACGTGTCGCTCGAGGTTGCAGAAGGCGATCACGTGGAGGATCATCGTCGGCAGGAGACGACGTCGCATATCTGTGAGAGTTTTTTTTGCATCCGGAAAAGAAGCTAGGTGTACGGTAGCGTCGAAGGAAGTAGTAGACGGTGACGCCGACGGTGGAGCATTGGTGGAGAAAGGCGAGAGCGAGCATGAAATGCCCGCCGAGGACTTTCTGAAACACGCAGAATCGTCATTGGTCTTTTCCATGTTTATCCTTTTCAAGATTTTTCAAAATTTATTCCTTGAGAGTCACAACATCCACAGAATCGCTACTAAAGCATTCTGTCTACAGAGGTTCGACACTGGTAATCGGTTCAACGAGAATAAGAGGCGGACGCACGTAAATGATGAAGGCGACGAAGATCGGGGTGAAGCGCGAGAGGACGAAGAGACCTTTCAGCTCCATCGTCGTCCACTAGAAATGCCAAGAATTTGCTTAGCAGAGGCAAATGAACGAATTTTAAATGTTCGATCAAGCCAAATTTCTCTAGCATTTGACTAGCGTGGTTCGTGGTGAGTATAGAGAAGAAGAATTGTGACGATCGACTCTGGGACGCCGCTCCAATTGTAAGCCGGGGGGGGGGGTCGTCAGAGCTACGATCAAGGTCCCAGAGAGGTAGAGGGAGTCCTAGAGTCTTCGCGTTCGAGCGTCCTGCATTGCAGTCAGCCGATTGCAAAAGGGCAACTTGAGGCTCTCAGATTTGCACGTTTTTCAATGTGCTAATTTGTAACTCATGAAAGACACCAAGCAGTCAGTGCATTTCGAGAAACTCGCAGTGGTCAGACAAGATGTGTCTCCTGCAACTGCCTCGTCTGATTCTCATCGACGGTCTTCTTCCACTTTTTGATCCGCTCGATCTCATTTCTCTTCGCTGTGCGTCGGCCTGCTTATCCTCGTTAATCGTGTCGAACGCCAAGCGTCTTCGCGGTTTTGATGCCGAGGTCGTTTTGTACGGAACACCAGCAAATGTTGATTGCAAATGCTCTTCGCTTTTCCTGCATTTCGAGAAGTTTACCCAAATTGTGGATCCATCATTTCAAGAGAAAAATTTGTTGGCGTCGCTTATAAAAACAATGAAATTTACGCTAAATGGAAAAAGGTTTGTTTGCTCGGAATGGCTTCGAGAAGATCTGGGCACAAAGCTCGTCATATTTCGTCCTGCCAATTGCCATTTTTCTGAAGTCGGACCTTTTTTGACTGTCAACAGTTGCCAGATTCAAATTGGTACACTGTTCGCTTATCTTCGTCCACATCTTCTTCAAACTCCTCAACTTTCAACAAACCTCTCAACGAGATTTCTCGACGTCGCTATGAGAGGCATTCAAAACAT
Organism: Poikilolaimus oxycercus; assembly: GCA_034700245.1. Classification (NCBI taxonomy): domain Eukaryota; kingdom Metazoa; phylum Nematoda; class Chromadorea; order Rhabditida; family Rhabditidae; genus Poikilolaimus; species Poikilolaimus oxycercus. The sequence goes on along the minus strand of JAQIXL010000573.1, from coordinate 11,709 downwards.
TCAGTATCTTTGCTTGTTTGAAAGAAAAAAGACTGGCTTTGAGCCCAATTATTTTCGCAATTTTCTTCTGCGTCTCCCAAACTTGGAAATTATCTACTGCTACTCGAATTTTTCGCTTGATTTTTCAAATATCGATGCTAATTGCTGCAAAAATCTTTCAATCTTGCATACGAAATGCCCACAAGTGTCTTTCGGATCGATTCCGTGCAAAACCCTGTGGCTCGCCGACGTAGATATTGACACAGTTTTTCTCCAGCATCTTCTCATGCGTTGGGCCTTGGCCGATGATGGCTTTGAATTTCTACGTATTGACAACTATTTTGGTAATATTGATGTTCAAGCAATTGTCGACTTTCTACCAGCAAAGAGTACAAGCATTGAGCAGGGTAACACTGAATATCCAAATTATATCTACCTCAAGCTGGTGCGCGACTTTGATGGGGCCGCAGCGTTTCTGGAGTTTCTGCCTGATCCTTTTACGGATTTCGATGGCGATGTGGAAGTCACATATGAAAATGGTATTAGATTTGTTGTTTCTTGACGAACGCATAAATTTTTGCCAACGGTGAACCAGTAGGCGCGGATGCTTCCTTCTGATTTTTCTTCCAGTAATTAGAAGCTTTGCCCTATTTCCTTTTGAAACCCTGTGTCGTGGTTCGAAGAGCTATCATACATTGTTTGCTCAACGGCGCCGGCACATTAAGAGATATTTATTTCAAGTCTTCGACTCGGGGCAAACGCTCTAGATATTTTGGCAGCTTGGCATGCAAGAGTTTCGAGTCGCTGCTTATGACCAAGATGGCGTCGACCTCACTGCTTGGTGCGGCAACCAGACGATAGACGAGTGTTGGCTGCAAGATGACAAGTCTGAATTCTTTCAGGTATGAAACGGGTCTTTGTTTAGTGGGAAATCCATAACGTTGCTAAAATAAAATCTGTAAAAAATTATTTCAGCTAGTGTTGGATGTTGCTGGGTTTCGTGGTCTATATTTGTCAACGCGCTTTGAAGATGCAAATGATATCTACGCAGCCATTGATCTCTCTATTGGTAATAACGTTGATCTAGGATACTTGCGCGTCTTTATGTGGGTGGACATTCCTCCGAAACAAATGTCTTCTAAACCCGGTCTCTTGTTCTTTGCACATTTCTTCACGGGTTTGAGTCATCGGTTTCGTTGTTGTCTTCTCTCTTCGATTTCCCTCGCGGAAGACGTTTCATCGATTTCTTTGTTTCTCAAAGCACAGTGGCATTACTTCCCTGTGTCTCTCTTCTATCGATTCGTGCTCGTGTCTGCCCGCTCTTCATTACTTTGAAGACGCCGCTTCAAAACCTTTTATTCATTATTCTCTCTAAAACAATCTCAGCGCCCTTCTTGTTCAAGGCTCTTCAAGAGGGGATTGATGAAGGAAAAAGAAGAAGAAGACGAAGGTCGTCAATGAAGTGAAATTGTAGGTCAATTTTTGTTCATTCGATTCATAGGATAAGTCCATTCATTCTGACAAAAAGGGGTTTTTCAGATTTGAAGTTCACAGAATTTGGCGAATAATGAAGAAGACTCGTTTCTCCTTTTGTATCGGTGACCTGTTATGATCTTAAAGAGGCCAATGTGCGCGTTCATGATGATCATGAGGAGCTCCTTGTCGTAATCCGAGGGGATTTCGTCTTCGTTCCACAACAGAATGTACATATTTCTCGTCTTTGATGGCATCCTTCTCATTTTGCGACCAATACATGGACGATGGGACACACGCCCTATAGTATCGGTATTGCTGAAGTCGTACTCCTCTCTCATCTCTCGGGGTCTCTTGACGGGGTGGCCATAATAGTGGTTTTTGAAGGCCGTCGTTCTTATCGTGTAACTGTTGCCACAGATCGCCGTAAAGGTGTCGTATTATGAATTTGTAGGACGACCTCGATCTTGGCTCCTTTCTGAAGTCCCAGTGTCTTCAATTCACCGACGTCCGCAAACCCGTCGAATTTTGAAGATGTTTCTCGGATGATGGGAAACGAAGCATGTTCCGCCTTCTAATCGGTGTGCTTGAGAAGAAGAGGACTGTTGCTCTGCTGCTGGTACTTCATCTTCCTTCCAACTCCATGATTTCCACTGCGTGTTAAACGCGTCCACTCGGTCTGGGTTTTGTCGTCGCTCCTCAATGCACTGGTCAACGAGGAGTGGTTCCCATTGCATAATTCTCGTTTTCGGATAGCAATCTTCCCATTGTGCGACTCCGTTTTAGTTTGTTTGAGCGCCCATCCCATTTTGAGTTTGTGAACTACAATCGGCGTCTTACAATTAGAAGAAATAACTTGCCGCTGCTTTCTGGCATGCTTTTAGTTATTTAGTCAAATCCCTCCAGTTTTTCGTCAACGCTCCTCAAGGCATAGTCCGCAACGGTTTGTTTTTTGAAAGTTCTTCTTGTGGCTTCTAAAATCAAATCCTTATAGGCGTTCATCGCTGGAATTCAATGTAAGTTGCCCTTTTCTAGAGACACTCTTAAAACGCCTTCAAACTTCAAGGCCACCCTCACCTTCGTTCCGTGATCGTTTAATTGTATCCTTTCCAGCCAGCCACATCCGTTTAGTTACAAAACAGAATATCGAGGCTTGTCTATAGAGCCTGAAAGTCGGCATTGAAAATGAACAAAGCTCAAAACGAATGCGTCATGTGAAAAAAAACGACTAGTACGCGGGAGGAACAGAGCCGCTGCAGCATTTGCTCGCTCCATTCCCTCTCTCTCATTGCTGTGCAAGCAGACGGGGAGAGAACGCAGAGAAAACGCGAACGTTTGAGTTGCTGACGCAGAAGTTCGACAACGTTTCGAGGTTGTCAGTTTCGTTGCAAGATGCGTCTATTTGTAAGCACAAAGATTCATCTGCGGCGATTATTACTGGCAACGTGGAAAAATACGATGGCTTATGCACTCTAATTTTTTTCTTTTTGTTGTAGCCAAGGGAGATAATGATTAGAAAGAAAAATCGAAAGATATCTATCTTGAATTATTAACACTTTTAATGCTGCGCCATGGTAAGTTTTTTGTTTGTGTTCCACTGAAGAAACCGACGTTCGTCACGTGCGTATTTTCTGTTTTTGCTTGCCCTTTGGGCTGTTTTCCTTCGCTCCAGGATGTTTACGCTCGTCGGTTGGAACGACCGCGGAGCCGAAAACAGAGTTCCTTCTCTTCGCTTGTTTACTTGTTTTCACAGTGGACGGGTTTATTAATCAAAGTATGCCGACTCAAAGGAATAAAGCGAACTTTCTTTACGCCAAGTTCACAAAGAACACATGATCAAATTTTTTTATTATCTGCAGCGTTTCATTCAGCTGAATAAAGTACGCGCGCCCAGGTTGGCCAAAGAGAACCTTGTCGTTACAAGCGTTTAATGTTATGTTTATTTGCTCTGCACCTAAAACATCTTCATGACGGCATTATGTTGTCAACTTATCGTTTTCTCTTCACAGAAGATAGTCCCGTATCGCTGGGATGGTTGGGAAAATGTACGTGAACGTGCAGCGCATTATGTGGTTGAATTGAATCTATCCAGCCAGGCCACCGATCAGCTTCGGAACATTTCTCCCTGAAATAATCATTGGCCATGCTAGACTGACCTGCCGGACATGCATTTGTTCAGCAAATCTGTCATTAAACTGAGTTTTCATCTAAGTCACAATCAAACCGCTGCAGGCATTTCAAGCTGCTAAATGAGGCAAGGAACTTCATCAAAGCTTAATACTTCTGCTGAACTTTTTTCAAACATCTGAACAAACCTTGTTTCCTTTCCGATGGATCACATCCGCTTGCTTACAAAACAGAACACGGAGACTTATCTATGCAGCCTGAAATATGAATTTTAGAAACATTGCAAGGCGAACATAAATGCATCACGCGAAAGAAAACATTCGCAGGACGGAAGTTGGGCCACGGCTGTGCCCGCTCCTCCTCCTATCGCTCTCGTGTTGTTGTCGAGAACTCGCGAGCAAAGAGGGAGAGATGCAGAGAAAGCGCTTTCTCCTTTGAGGCAGATTCGACAACATGGGATGTTTTCCGTCAGAACGGAACATTTGCTGCGTAATTCGAACATGGAAAAAGATGTTTAACTTGAAAACGTTTATCGTTAAGACATCGGCGAGAAAGTCATCCAACCGTAAATATTGAGAAACTGCAAGCACGTTTTACAGACCGCGGTGTCCTTTGCAAAGTTTCTCTTGATATGACCACTTGAGCAGCTAATGTTGAAAATCCTCAAAGCATCTTTGTACGGGCAGAGCGATGATGATCTTTCGCTGTTCAATAAAACGTACGTGTCTTCCGTAGCAACATTCTGCCAAGGAAGAACGGGCGAATGAGTTGAGATGCGACTTACGTCGGCTCTCGATCTCCCATGTCAAACTTCCAACTAGCGAGAAATAGTTGATCTCAAGATCCATATTAAGTCTCTATCGACATCCAACCTTCATTGCCTGAAAACTTGACCTTCTTTGAAGACTAAAACACTCACCTATAGAATTCAGCTCGAAAATGTCGCAGCATTTTGGACTCAAACTTCACAGTCGAGAGGCGTTATCGTGATATTTTTGTTGGGATTTCATCTTATCCTTCATCGACGTATTTAGCCAAGTTGTTAGCAATGAAAATGAACTTGTTGCTAACTAAATTGCTTGAATTGCTAAGTTCGGCTGAAATGTTGAACTTTTCTCTTTATCCCTCATTTTTGCCCAGTCGACGCTACGACGTCTTTCCATTTACAGGAATTAGCAGTCTGTTTGCCACAGATTCATTCCATATTGTTTAAAGTTGAACCAATAGATCACATTCAAACGCCGTCAAAGAAATCCTGCAAAGTTGCGCTTTAATATGTAGCTTGTAGTCCACATACGATTCTAATGAACACGTCGATGAAATTTAAGAGATGAAATACTCTTCACATTAATCGAAACTGTTCTTTCTCCAATAAAGAACACAGTCAACCGATGATCACTGCTTCAATTCAGAAATATCGTGGAAACCAAGCTCTACGCGAGTCGTTTATTTGCAAAACGATGTCAGAAGGCTGGTTTATGCAGCCTGAAACGTAACATTTCAAGCAATTCGAAGACGCAACGTGAAGAAAGGGGAAGAACACGTGAGACAGCCCGGCGATCAATGTTGAGTTCGCTCGCCACTTTCCGTTTTCTCTCGGGTCACGTACGAGAGAGTGAAGATAAAAAACGCCTGCGCCCGAGAATTCTTCGGCACTACGAGAGAGCCTAACATAGCGTGCGGAAAATGTTTACTTTAACATCAACTAACACACCTTCCGAATCTCTGACAATTCAATCTGTTGCTGGCACTTCAATAGCATAGCAAGAATTTCTTAACTTACAAAGTGAAAGGTTCAACTGTCCTGGTCGTGGGCATTGAGTTCCAACCCATTTCTGTCTCAATCCCGTGTGCTTCCGTGCCGCTAGTTAATTCTGTGTCCTCGTCTTTCAGCAAAGGTCTAAACCAACGAAAATTAAGGTCGGTGTTTGGAAAATTTCTTTCCATAACCACCTTCAACCCTGTTTATAGTCAAGTAGAGGTCCTACGGAAACAAGTTATGGCTATTAAATTGCGATAAATTGCATTTATTCAAAACGTGCTGCTTCAGTGCTGATAGAGATGAAGGCGTGAAGTCTCATCCATCGGGACATCGTTGAAGGGTGCAAAGACGTCCTTCACGTGGTTGTAGAGGTCTGCAAACTTCAAATTACTTGGTATGCATCGCAGTCACCTTGCATGTTATCCTTCGTTGTCGCTTGTGCAACAGCTTTCGCCACAGAGTTCACGTTGAAATCCGAACCGACAGAAGACTCGATCTAGTGAATAACTACGGTAATGGAATTTTAAAAAACATACAGCGTAGAAAAATAGGCTACAACGAGCAGGCTTCTTACAATCACCGTAGAGTTTCTGGAAGACAAGCATCATCATGGTGCTTACTAGAGAAACCTCGTGGCCAATTTGGTTCGCGATCTCCTCAAACTTGCTTTCCAATGTTCCAGCTGAGAAGAGCGTATACGCCACGTCGCCGGCAAGAGTGGGAAGGTCGACTGGGTCGGTAATGTGCGAAAACTGCAATTTTGATAGTTTAAGTGCGAGAACGTATGATCGGCTACATACACGTTCTGCGATTTTAGCTTTGTTGCTGAGGGGATCCACCCATTCTCTGAGCGCCTTCACCGCAGCATCCAAGTCATCATTCTAAAAAGTGGCTTTAGTTAAATTCGGGCGCCATTACACTCACCACGGAATCCGTTGAGTTTCCAGTGGTTGTTTGAGCATTGGCAAAGCTCACCAGGAGAAGAACGACGAAGCCGGCGGGAAACATTTCCAGAATGAGTTGGTGACAGCTTGCTGGTTTTAAGAAGAGAGAGTGGCAATGGTTATCGCTGCGCTGCTTCTTCCTTTGAATGGAAACCTTCGCCTTTGAATCCGAGTTGCTTCTTTACAAAACAGACTTCCGTGAATTGCGGCAAGACGAATCACCAGAATTCCGTGCAAACAACAGCCACGTTTGAGAAAATTTTGCAAGGCTTTTCCTGACTTTCGCTTAGGCAGAACGCAACCCTCTTTTCCGTTCTCTCTCTCGTTTTCCAACAATGGCGCGACAAAACCATTCCTCTTCGCCGCAATGCCACGGCACTAATTGATTGGGAGCAGACACAAAAAGATGACACGAGAGACAGATGCGTTAATGCAGAAACCGAAGTAATCGTGCTTGTAACTTTTCAGCCAACTCGTTCCGCAGCCTTACAACGCTATGCAAGTTATCAAGATGACATTGCATGAAGATTTATTGAACTCTTAAACGTAGCGAAACAACAAAAGCAGGCGAAAAAAAATGGTCTCCTTATTCATTTTTCGTTTACGGGAATGTCTTGAACATAGTTAAACTTTCTCCGATTATTAGAATCACGAACTCAAACCGATGCTTCATGAAGTCCGCCATTTAAAGGCTAAACAGGCAGTCGAAGCCGATTGACAGCGCACTCATTTTGATCACCAGGAACGTATTGCTAAGTCGTTGTTGCGCTCAATTGCGGCTTTAACGCGGACTTTGCAAATAAACTTCGTTGTGATGTCCTTTTATGCAATTTAATGCCCGTCAGTCTGATACGAGCGATATTCCACCTTGCTGTTCGTAGAACTCCCAGTTCGTTCTTAAAACGCCCTCACAGCGTACCTGCAAATGTGATAAAATAAAATCCAGTGACCGCTTTGTTGAACGCTTCACAGAAACTTCATGGTCCATATCATTGTCCAGAAGATTGCGTTTTCAATAAGGCGCTAATGGCGAACGTCTCCAGTGTGGTGCCTCGTAATAATATAGCCCCGTAAATGATGTTATCGCTTATTTGTAAAGCAACGTGCGAAGGCTAGTTTATGCAGCCTGTAAGGCAACATTTTTACCGCGTGAAACAAGCAACGAGAAGAAGCGGAAGACAGCAACCACTTACTGTTCTGATGAACACGCTGATGAAATTTAAAGGACTAGATAGTTGTCACAATCGAAACTGTTTTTCTCCAATCAAGAGTCACACGATGATTACTGCTTCAATTCACAAATATTGTGGAAAACAAGCTCCAAGCAAAGTCTTTTATTTACAAAATGACGTACAAGGCCCGTTTATGCAGCCTAAATCGCAACATTTCGAGCAATTCGAACGCGCAACGCGAAGAAGGGGGAAGAGCACGCGAGACAGCCAGGCGATCAATGTTGCGTTCGCCTGCCACTCTCCATTTTCTCTGGCGTTGCGTACGAGAAAGTGAAGATAAAAACGCCTGCGCCCGAGAATGCTTCATCACTGCGAACGAGCCCAACAAATCGTGCGGAAAATGTTTCTTTTGACACCAACTAACACACATTCCGAATTTGTGTCAATTCGATCTGCTGCAAGAAGAATCTTGCGACACCGACTGGAATATTTTCTGCCTCCCCACACACTCCGCTCTGTTTTTCTTCGCCCATGCTGCTTGGGCCCGCCAGTTGTAACGACCAAAGAAGATGAAAACAGAAAAATTTAATCATGAGAAACAGCCGCAAAAAATATTCTATAAAACAGAAACTTTGAAGTCGTGACCCCATGAGTGTCCGAATCCATTGAAATCAGTCAGCTAGCGATGTGCTTCCTGCCTTGAAGATGAATTGATGTTCTTTTTTCATGTTAAAATCTAGCGGAAGAAGGTTTCTTTATTTCACTTGAGTTATAGTTAGACGCAGATGACGCTGATTTCTTGTGAAGTATCCACACGCTTTGCCATAAAGGTTTTCTGTTGTTCACAGTCGAACAGACCCAAGTGTAACGCCAGTCAGTTTCTTTTACGAAACTAAAGCAGGCTGGATCAAACGCGAACACTTGCGTGATATGTTTGCCTTCTTGAAAAGGTCAACATTTTAGCATTAGCGACATCAGGGCAATTTACTGCCGCCTAAAAACGCATTTCTCGTCTACCAATTCGCTTAAAAACTCACTAAGCGACCATAGTTGGTCTCCGTCCCTTTATTACTCAACCTATGCTTTCGAGTGAATTGACAACAGATCTCATAGTTGGAGCTTTATCACTAGCTCTGCGAAACCAACGATTGTGTCTCTGAAAACATTTAGGTGTTTAAAATTTCATATGTCACCTCTGTCCGTTACAATGTAGGAGCAACTTCTTGACTCAGGTTTTTCTCGATTAAAAGATGTTGAAAATGGGTGAAAAGTAATGGTTCAGCGACGAACACACCGCTCATTCCTATGAGGCAGCTCTAGCGAGGATCATCTATGCATCCTGGAAGAATGGATTAAAGAAACGCAAGCAAAAAGAAAACGCGACGAACAGAAGAAAAGCAAGGACGAAACGATCGATCAATCAATACTGATAAGAGCCTTCTCCCCCTTCGCCCTGGACACAAAAATGCCTGCAGGCGCGGAGGCGAGAGCGAGACACATGGCGAGAGTGGCGAGAGTGGCGAGAGATGCGTCAGAGGTAAAGCAAGGAAAATAAAGGCTCTGCAACAGGCCTCGTACAAAGTGAATGTGGCACCATGACAGTAAAGCCATGCGGATTTGAAAACGATAGATGTTTTACTTCGGATGACTCGAGAGGAAATCGAAATGGCTTTTATTGCAAGTTGGATTTGTTAAACAAGAAAAAAGCGTCACTAATTGCGTTGGCTGTTGAAAACATGTCGTTCTTTTTCTTTGCGCTCGGTGGAGGGCCATTTTCTTCTACATACGATCTCGAGTGACCAGTGAATGTTTACTCTAAAACGAATTGAAACAAGATTGAAAACTCACACATTTCGGGAGCACAATAACTTCGGTAATGATCAAAGAATATGTTCCGAATTGCAGTCATAAAACTTCGCGCAGATTTCGTTTACTCATCCCGTTCCAAACAGCAAATTCCTATGCAGAACACGATCACTGACTCGATTTAAACATTGCTAAACCTTCTTTAATATATGTACCAGAAGGATATTGACGGCACACTGATTCTGATCACCGAAAATGTTGGTCCTCTCGTCGTTGCGATTAATTACCGAAGTTCCGTGATTATTTTCATATCAACTTTCGGTATGATGTTCGTCCATGCATTTGGATTCCAGTCGATTCGATACGAATGAGATTCGTTCGCCCTGCACTTCGCAAAGTCACGGTATGAATGGCTTTCGAACACTTTCATAGTGATTCTGAAAAGTTGGCATATTTTTTGTAGTCAAAGTCAAATAAGGACGACTCACTTCTTTGCTTAAAAAGATTGCAGCAATTTAGCGGATCCATATCCTTGTTGAGCTGTTTCGTTACGCCAACGAAGAGTGGCGCAGTGCATTGGTGATAAACGTTTCCAGTGTGGAAATGTCGTGAAAAACAAAGCCCGCATCATCGGCATTAGCGTTCCAAGCTATGAAATAACGCTGAGAAAAGGCTAGGTTATACAGCCTGAAATGCAACATTTGAACCATGTGCTGCACGAAACGCGAAGAAGCGAGGGAACACGCGAGACAGGGAGGCAATCAATGCCCGCTACTCTCCCTTTTCTCTTGCGCCTGCCGGCTAGGCGGGAGAGAGAGGCAGGAGGCAAAAGAAAAAAAAAAAACGTCTGCGCCCGGGAATAGGTCGACAGAGCACACGAACCGTTAGAGTAAAAAAAAGTGAAGAGAATTACGGATGATTGCACTGCCTAAAATTACGTTGCTGAAGAGTTCAAAAGGTAAAAGAAAAAATCTTTATTCTGGTTACTAGCGTCTTGTCCAAGCAACGTGGCTTTGATACGGACGTCATTTTTTAAAGTTTGCGGCTCGTTCTCAGATTGCTTCTTAAGGTGAGTAGCCATTCAGTCGCCCGACTACATCGCGAGATCCGCTTGTGTCAAGCGACCACGTTTCGTTGTTGAATCCAGTGTCTAGGAAAACAATAAGAACAAGCGCCACAGAGACTTACATTTCTATTTGTCAAAAGCAAATCGCGCGAATGTGGTTGATGATTGTTGCGTCTTCAAGAAGTAGAGCTTTCCTTGAGAGACGAACATTTTAAAGAAAACGTGAACGGGCCGTGAGGTTGTGTTTCATGCTTCGTTGACACTGCCGTTCACGCTTATATGATCTGCTGATGATCAAAACATTGAACTCTGACTACCCATTGCCTCGAAGTTCAGGCCTGTCCTCTCCAGATGGAAGACGATTCAAAACGGAGCTTTTGGTGGAAAGGAAAAGAAGCTTTAGTACGAGCTTTAGTTGTGTGTGTTCTCCAATGAAACTGAGAAACGTCATCCAATCGCTTCACGATTCTTTCAATCATCTCAATTCAAATCACCACATGCGTTTTTGTCACGAACATCCTGAGGTCTCGTTACTTCAACTTCGTATGAAATGGTACAGCTGCTTCCATATCAAGCACATTTGGTTCGACTGCATTACTCGGCAATAGATTGACGCCGCAATGTTGGCCGCAACTCGGTACTTGTCATAGACCCACTACATGTTCCATAGCTGAATGGCAGATGCCTTTCGTTTTACTCCTACAAAGCCTATCACACACGACTCGTGTCGTACCTGGCAGCCTCAATTGGCCGGTTTACTAGGAAGAGTGGGCGTGTTACTCGACATCAAGCAGTCTATTCTGTCTCGTTTGCAATTAGAAATGTTTGGTTACGGAACAAACAATTACGAGGCGGATTTATAAAGCCTAAAACTCAATTTTAAAACTAATACCCGTTTTGCGGCTTGGAAGCGACAGCGCACGAAGGGGACAACGATCGATAACTAATGCCTGTGCTTGCTCGTTTAATCGGGTCCCCCGACTCTCTCCTCTAGCACACGACGAGAGCACAATAGTCAAAAACGCCTGACTGCGAAAGTTTTTTCGACGTGTAGGAAGCGTCGTAGAATTATTCATGCCAGAGTTTGCGTTGCATTTTTCTCTAAACTGAGCATGCAAATATCTCTGTTGCATATCTTTGAGCAAAGCTTTGAACGGCTTTTTGAACAACGATTAAAAGTTGTTTTGGAAGAAACTTTCTTCTTTGCGTCCCGTGCTAGAAATGCTTCCAATGGTTCGTTTTTGGCTGCGTAAACCAATTACTGAATTGAGACGAAATCGAAATAACATTTATTGTGAACGCGAGTAGTAACAACACAGTCTGTGCAGCCATTTTGACCTACCTGGTTTGATCTACCTTTGATCATTTTGATCTAGCTCA
>JAQIXL010000572.1:0-28724 GCA_034700245.1 Poikilolaimus oxycercus | reverse complement strand
CCACAGCAGCGGGATGGAGTCTCCGCAGTGGACGATCTGGCGGTGCTCCATGTTGTCGAAGCGGTCCTTGTACTGCACTCTTTCACTCCCTTTTCCTCTTCTCTTCGCTTACGCGGATCCACTCGTACCAGAAGCCCTGGGTGTTGTGGTCGCCCTTGTACTGCAGCACCTATAAACCCGTCCATTGTGGGTTTCAGGCGGAAAAGGCGGACCTGGATCTGGCCGCCGAGGTCCTTCGCTCCGGTGAGCTCGTTCTTCTGCGCTCCGACAACGAAGGGGAAGGAGCACTCGACGACTCCTCCGTTGTTCCAAGCGCGACCGTGGATGGGCTTGCCGTGCTTGTACCACAGCGCGCAGTACATGTTCTGCTGGCCGAGGCACTGCAGACGAGCGAGTTGAAGAGGCAGAGGGCAGCGGCACCTTGACGGGATCCTCAGGGAAGGGCGCTCCGATGGGCTGGAAGGCCCAGGTGTCTTCTTTCGGCGGCGGATTCGGCTTCACAGCTGGAGAAGACATGACGAGACGAGCGACGACGATGGATCCAACTGCGATGATTTGTCTCTCCACCGCTTTTTATGGAGCTGTGGCAGACGGTAAAAGATTTTTGGACTCATTTGAAATGGCTCCGGGAACTCGAATGCCTTATTGCTTGCATGCAAACATTCAGAAACGCTTTTGAGTGATGAAAATGTAGCTAAAGGATATTCAGACGCAAAGCCATCATTTCCTGGTGCACATAGATGAGACATTCAATCCTCCGATAACCTCAAGAGGCGTCCTCGAGGAGGTGGATGAGAAAAGGCCGACGAACAAGATCAAACATGTTTCTATACCGTAGAAAATTCAAATTCTAGCAAACGCGCGCTCCCTCTGGCAATGGCGCGAAAATTTCGCGCACCATCTTTCTCGTTTCAGTTGAAGTTGTTTCGGCTTGTGTGCTCTGTTTTCAGTGGATTTCTTGCTTGAAACGATCGTATTTCAGTGCGATAAATGGAGCAAGACTTCGCGTTAACGATGGATGATGGAAGTGACGGGGAATTCGTGCGAAACGAGAGGTTTGTTCCAGCAAGTTCGACTCGGTAGCTGGTTTTCGGTTGTGTTCATTACAAAACGCTTGTAGATTCGCGAATTCGGACGTCAAGAAGGACGAGAAGAACGTCGACGCGGAGGCGAAGGAGAACATTATGGACTATGCGGACTCTGGCACGCTGTTAGTGAATATCTTCTTTCAAGTTATGGCTTGGTTACAGTGAAATCGCTGTGAAGAAGGATGACGGGGATCACAAGGACGTTCAGATGGAAGATCTCCACAATGATGAAAGCATTCCATCCAGTCAGGCCAAAGGTTTGTTCCCTTATTGCTTCTCGAAGTGTTTAGAAATGACAGACGCGGGTGACATGGATCTCTCGTCATATCGCACGGTGTGGGAATATGAAGTGAAGCGCGGCCACTGGGTGCGCTATGAAAGCCAGATCGCAGAGAAGCTCAATTCGTGAGTTGACGAGCTTCTGGCAGTAACTCGCTGTGTTTAGAGCTCCGGTTGATGGCGTTGTCAAGACGGAAGTCGATGAAGCTCCAATTGAACTTGACCTCAGCATCATGAAGCAGGTTCGTCCGAAATGCTGATGTCTAGCTTGGTTCAGGTGAACATGAAGAGTGCCTTCCATCGTCCGATTCGCTGCGCTGTTCTTGAACCAGATGCGAACGGAGTTGGTAAGCACACTTCGGTATTTTCTAAGAGAGAAATTGCATGTACGAACTTCAAATCGCTTGTTTTCAGACCATTCTTTTATCTGGGAGGTTCAGTGGGCAGGTGAGCGCCTCTATAAGCCCTTGCCTCGTCCGTCTGTGGTCGTTCTCGAAGACGCTTTTCGTAATGACAAGCCGGAAGTGGACGTTGACTATCGTGGGGAATCCTACAACGTCAACATTCTCACTATGAAGATGGTTAAGGAGCTGAAGGGTGGTGAAGACCTGGAAGAGCGTCCGCCTGCTCACAAGGTTCGGAATTTGATTCACTTGGCAGACTTCTCAGATTCGTCGCTCCGAATCCAAGGCTGCGCCATCCATGACGGACAGTCCAGTACCGCCTGCCGCAGTGACTCGTCTGCTTTCTCCCAGGTCAGTGAATAGTCTGGTTTGAAAGTGTGTCGCTGTATTGTTCTGCAAGAAAGCAAGATAGAGATTCAGGAGTGCCGCTGCTGTTCCTCTGAGGGACTTTCGCATTGAAATTTCGCATGCAGCTGTTGAGGAGCTCATCAAGAAAGAAATTAAGCAGGACGATGAGGAGGAAGATGCTGGTCCGTCGACCTCAAAGTCTCACGGACGGTAAGCTGCCTTTTTATATCTCAATGTGCGATTTAAGTGGCAAGCGTGGTAGGCCGTCGAAAGCGAAGAAAGAGGAACCCGGAAGTGATGAGGAGCATGACGATGATGAAGACGCTGTTCCAGCTAAGAAGTCACGAACCAAGGCTTCGGCGAAGTCAAGTTCGTCGACGAAGTCCGGCACGAAGTCAATGTACGATCATGGCAAGAAGCGCTACGTGTTGAAGGGTGGTGTCGCTGCACCGGTAGGCAGGACGTGCTTTCCATGATGCTAAACTTTTAGGTTGACCCTGAGTGCACCGAGAAGGTGGACGTTGCTCACGTCTTCGCTGAAGGTGGTACTATCTACGATGCGATGCTCAATCAGACGAATGTGGCAAAGAACAACAACAAGTATTACATTCTGCAAGTGCTCAAAGATGACATCGAGGATCGCTACAGGTAATCTCCTTTTCTTAGAAGAAACAACCACCGTGTTTTAAAAGTGTTCAAAACAAGTTTTCAGTGTCTGGTTCCGCTGGGGACGTGTCGGCTATCGTGGCCAGTCCTCGCTTGTTGAATGTGGCGCCGATCGTGAGAATGCTATTCGCGCATTCAGCAAGAAGTTCTACGACAAAACCCACAACGAATGGTGTGATAGTGAGAATTTCGAACCGCAGGCTGGCAAGTACACCCTCATCAAGGTTAGCAGCCTCTTTTTTTAAACAAAACAATTGTAGGTGGATTATGAAGCGAAAAGGTTGGAGCAGAAGCAAGAAGAGGAAGAAGAAGCCGAAGAGGCTGACACGAAGAAGGAGAAGGCCATCTCGAAGCTCGACGAGCGCATTCAACATCTTCTTCGTGTGATCTGTGATGTGAAGATGATGGAGGAGACGGTGATGGAGCTGGAGTACGACTCGAACAAGGCTCCGCTTGGTTTGTCCTCTTCCGCAGTTGACACGAGAATTTCAGGAAAGATCACGGTTGAGCAAATACGCGAAGGCAATGAGATCCTCAAACGTCTCGAGGAGTTCATCAAGAATAAGAACTTTACCAAGAGTTTCATCGACACCGTCAATGAGTACTACACGAAGGTGCCTCACTACTTCGGGTTAGCAGGCTTTTGTTAGTATCGTTTACATGCCGTATAGAATGAAGCAGCCTCCACTCATCAAGACGAACGACGAGCTCATGAAGGAGATGGAACTGCTGGAGGTTTGCATGATGAAGTTTTGTACGACTTTCTCAATTAGTGTCTTGGTGATATCGAAGTCGCGATGCGTCAACTTGGCGGCGAGAAGCCGAAGGCCGGTGTGCATCCACTCGACCAGCACTATGCAGGAATGCACTGCAACATGCGTCCTATGGAGAAGAGTGAGAAGGAATACGAGGTGAGCTTCCTGACTTGGTTAACAATCTTCTCAGATCATTGAACGCTACCTCAAGGACACTCAAGGATCGACGCACATGTTCACGATGAAAGTCGCGAATATTTTCGAGATTGAGCGTGAGGGAGAGGCGGAAAATTTCAAGACGGATCTCGGCAACAGGTTCATTCAATTGTTATTCATGATCTTTAGGCGCCTTCTTTGGCATGGTTCTCGTCTCACGAACTGGTACGGCATTCTCGCTCGTGGTCTTCGCATTGCGCCGCCCGAGGCACCTGTCACTGGCTACATGTTCGGCAAGGGCGTCTACTTCTCTGACGTGTCAAGCAAGTGAGCTACTTTTTCACTGAAAAGAATTTTCTCTGATGTTCATACTCACAATGTCATATTCAGGAGTGCCAACTATTGCCATCCAACTGCGACTCGCCCCGGATTTCTGTTGCTGGCGGAAGTGGCCCTCGGAGAGAGCAACCACCTCATCTCTGCGAATTCCAACGCGAATCGTCTTCCAAAGGGCAAGCACAGCACTTTCGGCATCGGTCGCAATGGACCTGACCCGTCCAAAGACATCACACTGTAAGTCGATTTCGAGTTTATGTATGGTCACATTTGTTTAGGCCGGACGGTGTGGTTGTGCCGCAGGGCAAGACGGGCAAGCTGACGAGCAAGGAGGCCCAGAAGAAGGATGTGGAGCTGCTCTACAACGAGTACGTCGTATACGATGTCGACCAGATCAAGCATCGTTACCTTGTCGAAGTTGAGTTCGACGATATCATGTGAAAATGTCTTTCATTTCTGTAATTTGTTCTTTCATTTCTTTTTTGCTCAGTGATACCTCATATGGATATCACACTGGTGTGCAAGATCTCTAGTTATAGGGTCGTAGCTTATTGTTAGGACTCATCAATTTGTTCTGGAGCTGTTTGTCTTGCCCTATAACTTGTTACATTGGAGAATAAAACAATCCCACCCCGTTCATTGGACGGCCGCCACAACTTTGGTAGAAGAACGATCAGGCCGCGAAGCAATTAAAGGCCAAGCGAAAGGGATCTTCACAACAGGGAAGAAAATCTACAGCTAATCAATGGAATGAGAGGTTTCAACTGCCTTTATTTGTTAGAATCAGAACCACTGGGGGCTCACGATCATAAGAAACTTCTTCCTCGGAGTACAAGCGCGCTCACCTTCGCCACCTGCTCGTTTTACCATAGCTTGAAGGCGTACTAGGACGAAATGCACAGATTGACTCCGTACGCTCACGACTTACAGCCGATTAACTCAGTGGCTAGACGTGAAACCGTGTCTATCCATGCAGTGCGAGTGAACAGAGGAGAGAAGCGGCAACAAAGGCATTCATTACTACACGTTCACAACCAACACACATATAATCAGGGCGAGGAAGCCGGAGTGGAGGTTTGTGGGTGCGTGAAAAGCAACGGACGGGGTGCAGTGAGGGAAAGGAGCAGAGTGTGAGCCTTCAAGGTAAAACACTCAACGAGCACGGAATGCCGGGTCAATGAAGCCTCACTTCGGTGCACATATAATAAACACAACGCTAACACATAACGAAAGCACAAAAAAGGGCGTCAACGGCATTAGGGAAGACCGAAGGCGCGGCTCAGGCCTTGCTCTCTGCCTTCTCGCCGTGGTGATGTCCGTGATCGTGGCCGTGGTCGTGTCCGTGATCATGCGAGTGATCGTGTCCCTCGCAGCCGCCCTTCGACTCGTGCTTCGACACCTCATCGAAGTCTCCGACCAGCTCTGCAACAATCTCCAATCTCCGCGCCCTTTTCACTTTTTTGTTGTGCTTTAGGGGGCGTTCCCAAGCTGAGACACGGAGTGCGCCACTCAGACCAAGGTGACAGCTCCTGCCACGATGCCTTTGTTTTAATGCCGCCCTTTTTCACGTCACAGAACTGCCACCATTGCCACAAAACTAACCGGGAACGTCGTCGCCTTCCGGAGCTCTGTACTGGTTCGTCACGTTGTTCGCCAGCTTCTTGAGATGCGTCAGTGACTCCGAACCCAGCTGACTCAGAATGCTTGGCAGCAGGTCTGTGATTTCTGCAAAATCAGCTATCTTTATCACCCATGACCCTCCGACTTACGCTTCGACTCAGCAGATCCAGTGACCGAGAACGTGTTGGCGGGCACGGAAGCCTGCACCTTCGGGTTGTTGAAGTGGATCACCGAGCCGTCCTCGTTGATCATGTTCACCTGCAAAGACGACAATGTTGAAATGCATGCTCAAAATCAAGCGAACAAATACAACCAAACGAACCTCTTCAATGCCCGGAATGTTGGCGACAGAGAGCTTCTTGAGGTTGCTCTGGAGCTTCTTGTCATCCGTGGCAGCGGTCTTGTGGACGACCTTCTTCTTCCTCCTGGCGGTACCCTGCAAAAGGAGGAGTTGAGCAAGAATGCCAATGTTTTACAAGTGAGAATGACAATAAGGTAACATCAACTAAACCGGTAACACTGTTTATCAGGCACGAAGCCCGGAAAAACATTCACCTTGCCTCCGGTGCGCACTTGCTCCACGTTGGCCTGGAGCTTCTTGATCTTCTCCAATGTCGCCCTGTCCATCTTCTAACGCTGCTCCACGAAGAGGTGTTGACAGGTCTGCAAATGGCCATGACGTGACAAAAATCAATGGTGTCTTCCACGACACAAACAATCACTAGCCACAAATGCAAAAAATTCGAATTTTGAGCCGCAACGAGTTTGAAACACAAACATTCAGCAGCGCAGAAATTATCTCGGTAGTAGTTTACCCGAAAGCGACACTAAACAGACAGAACGAACAAAATTACTCATGAAAGAACGCATTTTGGAAGGGCACCAGACACGATCGTCTACGTGATTACGTTGAACGAATGCGCTGGACGCCGTCTGTTCTAAGCGCGCACCAAATGTGAGCCAATAAATTCCAATCCAAGGCGCAAATTTTAAAATTTGTAACGTTCTATTTCTTATCAATTTTTGTCATGTTTTCGTCGTTGTATCTTCTTTTACTCATCGTTGAACGATCCAGCGCATCCGAAACCGTATTCTAAACCGTTCTACGACCTGCGTTGCAGAACAAAATCAGAACTTTCGCTCGTAAAACGTTATGTCACTTCGGAAACGGATCCGGATTCCTTTTCTACGATTTTTGTCATGTTTTTCATTGTTTACTTGTGTTTTGTAGTCGTAATTCGGTTTGCAGGATTATGTCCGTCAACGGACAACTTGAGCTGATGCCGTACGAAGAGAAGCGCTTCGATTTTCTAATTCTTGCCGTGGTCGAGGACGAAGACGAGGATTTCAACCGCGGATACACGGTGTCAGCACGTGTCGCCGATGACGCAAGCGAGAAGAAGGACAAGGATTGGAAGTGCGATGTGATCGTCGGCAAGTCGTGCGTCACTTGCGGGCACGAGTGTCTGCTCAAGCAGGCGCTTCCAGTTGTTTTGACAAATCATGCTCCTTCGAGCTTCTTGTATGCAAGCCCATCCGGCTGTCGTTGTGAGGACGAATATCATCAACGAATCAAGTCTAAATTTCTTATCTTCATCTTTCTCCACGATCAAACCATGTCGAAGCCTGATGCTGGACTGAAGTTCGAGGACAAGAAGTTTCGATTCACTGACCAAGGCGAAGCCCAAAAGCTACGTTACAACTGTCAAGTCGTTTTCGAGAACTCGGACCAGCCTGTTTATGTGAATCGTGATCTGCTCGCCATCTACTCCAATGTCTTCAATGTTATGTTCAAAGAAGACTTCAAGGAGAAGAATGCAACGGAAATCACGCTCGGGGTGGATCGTGAGGGCTTCCTCGCTTTCTTAGATTGTCTCTACTCACCGTCGGCGCCTGTGACGATGGACAATTTCAAAGCCGTTGTATGGATCGCCGATCGTTACGACTGCCCGCATCTTATCGAGGAATGCAAGAAACTTGCCCAAGTAGCGGCGAAGACATTGTCAACCGTCGAGGAGTGTAGAGACTTCATCGCAATTGCCGAGCATCTTGGATGGGAACACGTCGTGACAGCTGTCATTGATTCAATGAAGGCCAGAGGTGTCAAGTGCTTCTCGGAGCTGCTCGACTATGAATGGATGTCGTCGCGAAAGAAGAGCACGGTACACTATCTCTTCGTTGAATTGAAAAGCCTCCTTCCTTCCTGTGCGATTGCAAATCTTCCGAAGCGAGGCCAAGCTCAGTTCAAGGACACAACGAGTCGCTTTACGGATGAAGCGAAGGCCAAGAAGCTCAATGCCAACCTCAAGATCCTTTTCGAAGAATCTGACGAACCGGCTTACGTCAGCCGTGAGCTTCTATTCGTCTACTCAAATTTCTTCCGTACAATATTCGAAGGAGATTTCAAGGAAAAAGAAATCAAGCTCGATGTGAAACGTGAATACTTTCTCAAGTTCATGGATTGTCTCCTCTTCCCGACGGCGCCATTGACAGCGCACAATTTCAAGGCCGTGCTGATGGTCGCCAAGCGCTACGACTGTCCTCAAGTTTTCTTCAAATGCAAGGATATTGCCGCTAAAGAAGCGAGCAAGGCGGCGAGTGTCGAAGATTGCATGGATTACCTTGAAGTGGCGGAATTCCTCGGTTGGAACGACTTGACTGTTATCGGCTCAATGAAACTCATCGGCGCTAGCATTTTCATGGAGCTCCTCGAGAGCGATTGGATCAACGAGCACAATCCAAGCACGCAACAAGCTCTTTTTGTGGGATTGAAAGAAGTCGTTATGTTGTGAAATATTCATTGTCAATTTTGTTGACTCATTGCACTTTGTTTTCACTGACGAATAAACAGATAAGAAGAAGCGAGAGCCGTTTCATTTTTTAATGGGTTGCTTGGATACCCGATCAATCTCTTTTCGCATTAAAGAGAACTTATTATTCTGTGATTGCAGGCATTATGTCACTCAGCGGACAGCTGGATCTGAATTTGAACGAAGAGAAACGCTTCGGCTTTCTCAGCTTCAGCGTCAAAGACGCACCTCCAGACAACTACCAGTTGACAGCGTGGATCACGGAGGATGCTGACAAGAAGAAGTACACGGAGTGGACGTGCGATGTGATGATCAGCAAGTCGTGTGCCACTTGCAGACGTAGCTGTGAATCGAAGTATCAGCGTCAAGTCACATTGAGAAACGATGCGTTATCAAGCACTTTTCCACTGAGATCAATACGGACTTCTTTCGAAATGCGCAGATTTTCCTGTTATCATTCGGATTTCAAGTTCCTCCTCTTTGTCTTTCTTCGTGCTGATGATGCCTCGCCTAAGTGCAGTCCTGGATCGGAGCAAGAAGACAAGAAGTTTCGTTTCACGGATGAAGCCGAGGCCAAGAAACAACGCCAACCTGAAGATTCGATTCGAGGACTCGGACGAGCCAATTTTCGTCAATCGTGAACTTCTCGGTGTCTACTCCAATGTGTTCCGAGTCATGTTCGCAGGAGACTTCAAGGAAAGCAATGCAGAAGAGATCAAACTCGAGCTGAACCGTGAGGACTTTCTTTCCTTCCTTGAGTGCCTCTATTTGCCTCCGGCGCCGATCAATTGGCAAAACTTCAAGACCGTTGCCATGATTGCTGACCGCTACGACTGTCCGTATCTGATTCTTAACTGCAAGAAGTTTGCTGAGGAAGAAGCAAAGACGGTGTCGATCGTCGAAGACTGCAAGGTGTTGATTGAGGTCGCCGAACGCCTTGGATGGGAATGGATCATAGCAGCTGCTGTTCGTATTAATTTCATCGCGGATCTTCTTGAGTATGAGTGGATGATGGCTCGCAAGAAGACTACTGTGAAGATCCTCTTCATCTGTATGTACGACCTTATCCCTTGTGCTGCTTTTGGCCGTTGTCCAATGCGTGTGCCGACGTCTGAGACTACGACGACTCGCTTCACCGATGAAATGGAGAGCAAGAAACTCAATGCTAATTGCAAGATCTACTTCGAAGACTCCGACAAACCGGTTTTCGTCAATCGAGAACTTCTAACAGTTTACTCCAATGCCTTTCGTTCGATGTTCGAAGGTGATTTCAAAGAGAAGAATGATGCTCGAAAGCTCGAAGTGAAACGTGAGGATTTTCTTTCCTTCTTGGATTGCCTTTACTATCCGACGGCTCAGCTGACTACACACAACTTCAAAGCAGTGCTGTTCACTGCCAAACGTTATGATTGCCCACAACTTTTCGACAATTGCAAGAGATTTGCCGAGACAGTGATAGGCGACAATACGTTATCCGTCGAGGAATACATGGATTACGTTGAAGTGGCGGAACACCTTGGTTGGAACGAATTGACTATCATCGACTCAATGAAGAAATTAGGCGTTACCATTTTCATGAAGCTTCTCAACAGCGATTGGATCACGCAACGCATCCCTAGCACGCAGCGGGCTCTCTACGTTGGACTGAAAGAAGTTGTTATGGCCCACGTGAAGTAGATTGTCTTTGTGTTGAAATGTTGAGATAACATTCTTTATGTTATAATAGGTTGCCTTTAATGAATAAATAACTTAAAGAAAATGCTCTCTTTTCAAACTCGGTTGTCCAACCGAGATCCTTACTTTTCGATGAGAAACGATTGGAAATGAGTTTTACACGCTGCTTGCAGTTGGAATGTCAGAGAACGGCGAGCAAGAGATCGCTATCGTCGACAAGAAGGAAGTCGACTCTCTCGACTTTGTCGTCGCAAATGCCAGCGAAAATCGCTTGACGTCGCGCATCTCGAAGGTTGCGGACGAAGAGAAATACAAGGAGTGGATGCGCTTTTTCGAGATGGAGTGTGGTGGCCAAAACTCGACGATTCGTTTCACAAACGAAGCCGAAGCGAAGAAGCTCAATGCGAATTGCAAGGTCTACTTCGAAGACTCGGACGAGCCTGTCTACATCAATCGCGAGCTTCTCGCCGTCTACTCCAACGTTTTTCGTGTGATGTTTCTGGGCGATTTCCTGGAAAAGAATGCTGAAGAGGTCAAGCTCGGCGTCGAACGTGATGATTTCCTTTCTTTCCTTGATTGTCTCTATTTCCCTGCTATGCCCGTAACGGCGAAGAATTTCAAGGCCGTGTTGATTTTGGCTGATCGCTACGATTGCCCTCAGCTGTTTGAGAAATGCAAGGAGTTTGCCGAAATTGAAGCGAAGACCGTGTCTTCAGTGGAAGATTTCAAGGATTTTATCGAATTCGCCGATATTTTTCAATGGGATCACGTCATGACGACGATCATTGATTTGATGAAGAAAGAAAGACCGAGCTTCTTCTCGGAGCTTCTCGACAATGAATGGATGATGGCGCTGAAGAAATCTACCCGTCAAAATCTCTTTGATAGGATGAAGAACGCTCTTCCTTCGTGTGCAGAGCAAGTCGCTGTGAATCGCGATCCTGATCTGGAGGCTGAAAAGATGACAACTCGTTTCACGGATGAGGATGAAGCCAAGAAACTCAAAGCAAATTGCAAGATCTTCTTCGAGGACTCAGATGAGCCAGTTTTTATCAATCGCGAGCTACTCGCCATCTACTCCAATGTGTTTCGCATCATGTTCGACAATGAATACGAAGAAATTGTAGTCGAGGAGGTCAATCTTGAAGCGAAACGGGAGGATTTTCTTTCTTTCCTTGACTGTCTCTACTTTCCTGCTGCACCGGTGACTCGGCACAACTTCTATGCTCTGATTGATATCGCCAAGCGCTACGACTGTCCTCAAATTCTGGAGAAGTGCAAGGAGTTTGCCAAGATCGGAGCAAGAACAATGATCACATTGAATGATTGCAAGCATTACATTGAAGTGGCTGAACGCTTTGACTGGAAGCAAGTCATGAAAGAAGTCATCAGTTCCATGGAGAATGAGGGCATCTTCTTCTTTATGAACATCCTGAACGACCACTGGATCGAGGGACGAAACAAGAACACGCAGCGCCTTCTCTTCGCTGGAATGAAGAAAATGCTTTCCAAATTCATTACATAGACTTTCTGTTTCCATTTCATTGTTCCGTTGTTGAAAGCGCTTTGTTGAAATTACACGTAGCAACTTTGTTTCGATACGATTTTGCTGAATAAATTGCGTCATACGTAGGAGTTGATGTGTTGAAACTTTCGGTTGGTAAACCGACGATACTTGTTGACTTTTTGGATTCGGTGATGGGCATTTTGCACAACTTTGGGAGCGAAGCGAATGATTGTACGGCGTCGCATGTGAGAAGTTCGCATTCGTGATATTCGAATCCGGGGTACCGCCGATTGTACACTTTTGAATGCATTCTTATCCAATTCGCAGTTTATGCTGTCTTGTAGTTGTTTACTTTTATTGTTGATGATACCAAAATTAGATTTCACAATAGGGAATTGCAGGCATTATGCGAATGCTGACTTTGGATGAGTCTGAGTCGGTGGATGAAGTGTCCGAGGACACGCAGACTCGTTTCACGGATGAAGAAGAAGCCAAGGAACTCAACGCGAACTGCAAGATCTTGTTTGAAGACTCGGATGAACCGGCTTACGTCAATCGCGACCTTCTCTTGGTCTACTGCAAGAAGTTCCGCGAGATGTTCAACAGAAGGAACACTAAACAGATAAGAATCGAAGCTCGTCGCAGCGATTTCCTCTCCTTTCTCGACTGTCTTTATCTTCCTCCGGCGCCGGTTACAAAGGAGAACTTCAAGAATGTGGCGATGACAGCGTATTGTTACGACTGCCCATATATTCTCGAGAAGTGCAAACAAGTTGCCGAGGAAATTGCGCAGAGCGTGGAGACGATCTCAGAATGCAAGAATATGATTGAAGTTGCGGATCTCTTTGGATGGAAGGACGTTGTAACGACTATCGTGAAAACAACAAAAAGTTGCGAGAAGTTGCTCGACGTTGATTGGTTCATGTCTTTGAAGAAGGTCACCCGACACGTCATTTTCAATGAATTGGAAAAGAAGAAACATCCGCGCTCGATTTCATTCTTTGGTCGAATTGTCCGTTGTCATTATGATACGGAAGAGGAAATTGAAAAGAAGAAGATGCGCTTTACGAACGAGGCCGAAGCCAAAGAACTCAATGCGAATTGCGAGATTCAATTTGCCGACTCGGATGAGTCGATCTTCGCCAATCGCTCCTTTCTCGCGATGTACTCCAAGGTCTTCCGTACCATGTTCGAGGGCAATATCAAAGAGAATGAACAAGTGGAAGTCAAGCTGGATGTGGAACGTGAAGACTTTCTTTTATTCCTTGGTTGTCTCTATCTTCCCCCGGCTCCCGTGACGTGGGGCAACTTCACTTCGGTGCTGGCAATGGCCGAACGCTATGATTGCTCGTATCTTCTTAACAAATGCAAGGAATATGTTGAACAAGAAGCGCATGCGGTGGACTCTGTTGAGGAATGCAAAACCTTTATCGAAGCGGCCGAACGTCTTGATTGGAAGATTGCCTTCAAGCGTGTTATTACGGCGATGAAGAGCAAGAGCGTCGGTATCTTCATCGATCTTCTCGACGACGATTGGATCGAAGAACGCCAGAAGAACACGCAGAAGGCGCTCTTTGCGGGCTTGAAGGAAGTCATCTAGTCTCATGCAAAGTAATACTGTTATCACTTCTCTAATGTTCTATCACGATGTTGTTTCGGTGAGTTATTGTTTTTTTCGCCTCTGATAAACAATAAAAAAAAATCTTGTTTGTTTGAGAGATGAGATGAGGGGAAGTCATCAGCTCCCTATTTCATTCCTTTAAACTATTTTCTGTCGTGGAAATTTTATATTGAGTAATTTCAGGAGTTATGTCTGTCAACGGAGAGTTGGAGCTGGAATTGGGCTATGAGAAAACCTTCGGATTTTTGAGCCTCAAAATCGATGGATCAGACACTAAAGGCTACCAACTGACTGCGCGTCTCAGGAACGACGAGGACAAGAAGAAGTACAAGAAGTGGAAGTGCGATATCGTCATTGGCAATTCGTGCCCTAGCTGTCAACATGGTCCTGTGAAATCACAGCATCGAGCTGTCTTGACTGATATTGTGCCGTCCGGTGGCTTTACGTACCAGCCATTCTACTGTTGCCAGCTTACTCATGCTAGTCCTCCGGGTTTCAACCTTTCCGTGTTTCTTCACGATGAGACCGTCCCGGAAACGAATTACGAAGACATGAGAAGTCGCTTCACGGATGAAACGAAGGCCGAGGAACTCGATGCCAATTGCAAGATTTACTTCGAAGACTCGGATCAGCCAGCTTTCGTCAATCGTGAGCTGCTCGCCGTCTACTCCAAAGCTTTTCGCACGATGTTCAAGCAGAAGAGCGACGAGCAGATTACACTCGATGTGAATCGCGAGGATTTTCTTTCGTTTCTTGACTGTCTCTATCTGCCCCCGTCGCCAATATCGATGCGAAACTTCAAGTCGGTGACGATGGTCGCTAATCGATTCGAATGCCCGCTTCTTCTTGAGAAAAGCAAAAAATTCGCCGAGGATGAAGCACGAAGAGTGAAAACGGCCAAGGAATGGATGAATTTCATTGAAGTTGCTGATTGCTTTGGATGGGATCATGTGGTGACGGCCTCCCTTGATTCGATGAAGACAGAAGGTGTCAAATTTGTCAGCGAGCTTTTCGTCTGTGATTGGATCATGCCACTCAAAACGGCTACTCGGCATGTTCTCTTCACCAAAGTGAAGACGATCTTACCATTGTCTTCAACTGGGTCTGGTGCCAGTTTCAGTACAGTGCCGTTGTACTTCGGCAGAACGACCCGTTTTTCGAACGAAGCCGAGGCGAAGGAACTCAATGCGAACTGCAAGATTCGTTTCGCGGACTCGAATGAACCTGTCTTCGTCAATCGCACATTTCTTACTGTGTTCTCAAAGGTCTTCTGCGTCATGTTCGAGGGAGACTTCAAAGAGAAGGATGCTGAGGAGGTCAAGCTCGAAGTGAATCGCAACGACTTTCTTTCCTTCTTGGACTGTCTCTACTTTCCCCCAACACCAGTGATGTCGCAAAATTTCAAGGCTGTGACGATGATTGCGGATCGCTACGATTGTCCTGAGCTTCTCAAGAAGTGCAAGGAATTCGCCGAAGAAGGAGCAAAGAGAGTGAAGTCAATTGGCGAAATCAAGGATTTCATTGAAGTTTCGGAACATCTTCACTGGGATGGTGTGCTGACGGATGTCATCAGCGCGGTGAAGAACAATGGCGCCGTCGCCTATATGGAGCTTCTCGACAATGACTGGATTGAGGATCGAAAGAAGAACACGCAGCAGGCTCTCTTCAAGGGACTGAAAGAAGTTATCAGCGACAATTCGCGCAGCTCACCAGTCAACTTGAACACTTATAAACCGCCGTCTACGAGGGTTAATTATGCGTACGCGATTAACCGCGCGCGGGGTCGGGGTCGTCATTGATGTTTTAAGAGTTCATAAACGGTTTTTCGATTCTTCGCCCTTGATGAAAGCAAACGGCTTTGTCCGGTTTCATTCTTGTTTGAAACAGTACGAACTTGTCCCCTGTATGTCCGCGAATGAAACCAGATTTCGTTGGTCGATTCTATTTCTTTTATCGAAGAAACGTATTGGCTTTTCTAGATGGCCTGTAGCCGAGCGCTATGTAGTTGAAGTTGATGAAATTGAGCAAGGAAAGTGGAAGAGTTGTGGATGGAACGGCGATGGCGCTCGCGTCGAACTATGGCGCCACACGCGCCCGTTTCATACCTTTTCACTCTTCGAATTTCGAACGAATCGCATTTCCCCAATTTTTCCCCTTTCCCTCTCGATCTTTTCGTTGAAGCAAATTTTTCTTGGGTTTCAGGTAGCCGGGTCGCGAGGACAATGGGGTCGGCAGGTGGAAGCGAGCTGCAGATTTCGTCTGCTCTTTTGGACATGAAGGTCGGCTTTGTTCCTTCCCTTTTCTTTCACCGACAGTCTTGTTTCTAGTTTATGCAAAGGACCAAGAACAAGCTAGAATTGGCGAAGAAGAACAAACGCGAGCAGCAACTTAAGCAGCAATTCCTGAAAGACTCAGATGCCACGTCGGCTTCTACGAGTGAAGCGTGAGTGTTCTTTACCTTTTCTCGACGGGCTGGTTTAGAGAGCCGAAGTATATCTTCGAGAAGAGCTATGAAGTGCTAGAGGATCTAGCTTTTGGTCGACAATCGTACAAAGGACAGAATCCGGAGACTGAGGTTATTCATACATACATTTTATTCATATTTCGACGTTTTTCTTTCAGAAATGGATGAAATACTATAGAAACATGAAGAATCCGGATCTTGAAGAAGGAGAAGTTAGCGATAAGGACGTTGACGACGAGGATATGGCGTCGGCGTAAGTTCCATTCTTTGTTTTGCTTGAATGCCGTTGACTTGCAGACTTGGACCTCATTCAACGATTGCGAAGAAGTTTAAAAAGGATGAGGATGATATAAAGGTTGGAAAGTTTCGAGAAAGTTGTCACAATATTCAGGCGGCACGAACTTTTATCGACGAGGAATACAACGGTGGAGAGGAACCACGACGACGAAAGAAGGCAAGGCGCAACAACTAGAAGAGGAATGGTAAGAGAAGATGCTCACTTACACAAAGTTTGTTACTTAGCCACAGCACTGTCATTCTTGGTTACTTGAGCCGTTGTTTTAGTTCCTTTCGAGGGCGAGAATAAAGCTTTTTGAAACACATGATTCTTTCTTTTGGATTCAATTCGATTCTTGATCGCTGACTTATCTCTTCCGCCCGTTGTCAGCCATGTCTATGCTCAGTTTGTTGTTGGCTTTGAGTGCATGAATTCGACTTCTCGACCAGACGAGGCCTTGGTTCTACGTGACTTCGATTGGTCTGTGAAGGTGAGGACTGCGTTGTTTTTTGCTCTCGAGCTGCTAGAGAACGAGCTTTGCAGGAGGAGTTTAAACTGCGGTTGCGTTCTTCCTTTGTGTTTGTATCGAGAGAGCGAACGAAACCCGGGCGCTCTTTTCTTTCTACCTGCGTCTGCTCCCTGACCTGACAGACACTCTTTGCTCTCTCTCCACACTCTCTCCAGGCAGACAATTTGCACTCGCGCCACCACCTTGCTCTTTGGACACGTGCTTGGGATAATGCACATTCTTTCGTAGAGGAATTTCTTCTTGAGACGTCCTCAGAACGTTGATGCTCTTTGCCCGTTGATTGATCGGCGTTCATTTCTCCCTTTCATAGCGTCGCCCAGAATCACAGTCCACAGATCAACGCGCAGTGTTTTGATGCCCTCCCTCATGGTCATTTGCTTGTTACGTGCCATTGCTATGAGTTTGAGACTTTTGAAGGAAGAACGTCTTTCATTGCAGTTGGTGGCCGGCTGTGACGAGGCAGTCTCCGAGTTGCGCCCGCTTATCCGACTCGTGCTGCACTTTGAGAAAGGCGAGAGTCGAGTCTACGAGTTTCGACCAAAACAGGTTGGTCTTTGTGCGAGTTGTTGAAGATCGATTCTGGATCTTTCAGTTGGAAGCGTTTCTCGACGACTTGGACAAGCACCTCGGCAAAGTGATTGATCTGTCGAAGCTTGACGGCGCCAAGGAGGTGAGGAGTCGTCTCCGAGTGCTTTGAAAGAAGTGTTTCAGTAATGATGTACGCCAAACTACCGACTGGTTACATAACCAAGTCGACGATCATCATTCTTTCGACGGGAGTGGCGACTTATGCGGGACTTGAGCTTCTCACTGGCAGTGAGAACTTTCACAAGAAGGTATCATCTTTCGAGGATTTAGAAGTTTTCAGTTGATGCCAGTAGTGCACAAGTACATCGAAGGAGAACCGGCGCATCGTCTTGGTGTGAAGATGGCTGCATGGAATCTGTTGCCGCCGTGGGGACCGAATCACATCGAGTATCCAGAGCTGCATTGCACGGTTTGCTGATCTTTCCTTGAAAAGAAAGGTCTTCTAGGTGTTTGGGAAGGAGCTTTCGAATCCGATTGGTCTTGCCGCCGGCTTTGACAAGCATGGCGAAGCTATTGGACCGCTCTCTAGGTACGTCTCGCTTTTATCCATGATGCATTTTGCTTCTTCAGATCAGGCTTTGGCGCTGTGGAGATCGGCTCAGTAACTCCGATTCCTCAAGCCGGCAATCCCACACCGAGAGTGTTTCGGTTGATAGAAGACGAGGTGAGTCTCCTCTTGTTGCTTTCAAACTAAATATTCTGGTTCAGGGAGTGATCAACCGCTACGGCTTCAACAGTGACGGCGTGGGCAAGGTGCAGCAACGAGTGAAGAAGGCGTGGGCAGCCCGAAAACCGGGCGACGCCTTCTTCGGCATCAATCTTGGCAAAAACAAGCTGACCGAGGATGGAAGGTGAGTGGCGGTTGTAGAAGTTGTGCATGCCGGCTTGTCTTGGTCCAGACTCGACTATGAGGTCGGTGTCACCTATATGGGCCCCTATTGTGACTATCTTGTTGTGAATGTTTCGTCACCGAACACGCCCGGACTTCGCTCTTTGCAGAAGAAAGAAGACTTGCAGAAGGTAGCGAGATTCGGTGGGTTGATCTATGTGTGGAGTTCAGTTAATGGTCACAGTCCAACATGCACTCGATCTTCTCGAAGTGAATCCACGACCGAAGGTTCTACTCAAGATTGCGCCCGATTTGAGAGATGATGAGAAGAAGGACATTGCTACTGTGAGTTCTTTCTCTTTGGTTTGAAGTTATGTTCCAGGTTGCATTGGATAAGAAGTATGGAATCGATGGACTCATCGTGGCGAATACAACTATAACGAGACCAGAAGCATTGAAGAGTGAACTGAAGAAGGAGACGGGAGGATTGAGTGGCAAGCCGGTGAAGGACCTGAGCACGGAGTGTGTGCGAGAGATGTACAAGTGAGTGAACTTTGTCCTTTTGATAATTCTTCTTCAGATTGACAAGTGGAAAGATCCCGATTGTCGGCTGTGGAGGAGTCTCGACAGGAGCGGACGCCTATGAGAAGATTCGAGCTGGAGCGTCGCTCGTTCAACTTTACTCGGCTCTCGTCTATCAAGGATTTCCGGTCATTGGAAAGGTGCGCTTTGTTGAAAGTCTTCTTACGAACTTCTCTAGGTGAAACGAGAACTTGCCGAGTTGCTGCGAAAAGACGGCTACAAGAACGTTAGTGAAGCCGTCGGTGCGGATCACAGAAAGAGATGACCTTTGTACAATTCGGTAACTGCATTCATCTTAATGATTTCTTCCTCTATCGAAGATTACGGTTAAGTCTTGTTGTTTGTTTATGTTACTGCCGATTTGATCAAGGATATGAGATTGTATTGACTGGGAAAGAAAGTAAACTCATTTCGAAAGAGCGTTTATTTCCTTAGAAATGTGATGGAACCGGAATTTACAAAATTCGAAGAAGGGTGAAGGAAAGAAGGAAAAGAAGAGGAGGACGAGGGATGACGTTTTTGGCAACGATGGGGAGAGGAGAAGGCCGTGAAAGAGTGACAAGGAAGGAAAGAGGTGCTCTAGGAACTAGGTAGAGAACATTGGTGTGACTGGCTTTTTATGGTGAAAAAGCTGAAAGTTCGAATGGTGTATGGCTGAGGAGAGGTTGGATGGGGGACTAGGCAGAAGGAAGAAGGAAGAAGTCGCCTTATGGCAGATGCGTCTGTCAGCAGTTGAAGAAGTCTGTCTCATTATTTAGGGCTTTTCGCTGAGAAATCGGGACTAGACCTTTCTTTTCATGTGTGTGCTTCTTGTGTGATTCTTTTGAAGGAGGGAATATGCTCTTCGAGAAGAGAAGGAGGGAGATATTATGATGTGGGGGACTAAGAAGGAGAAGAAGACTTATAATATGCCTTTATGAAGAGGAATATTATGGGAAGCCCTGTCGGTAATCTTCTATATGTTTCGCCGAAATGAAACTTATTAAAACGGGGAAAGAAGAGACTACGATGACAGAGAAGAGGAGGAGAAGAGAGAGAGAGAGAGAGGAGAACCCGAGCGAGGATTGAAGCAAAAAGACGTGGCTGCGCTGTGTATGATGAAGGAGTTTTGTCTGCGAGAGTCCTACAGTACTCTTGTGGGAGGAGGAGGAGGAGAAAGAGGAGAAGGAGACGGTAGTGAAGAAGGAGATTGTGGAAGTCCGTTGTGTGCTGGTGGAGGAGACGTCATCGCTTGTCAATTCCCATCGGCGTTGGGTCCGAGCCTGAAACCCGTCGTGAATAAGTTTCAGAATAAAAAGCTGAGCAATAAAATGTGTTAGTGAACATGCAAGCGAAAGCGGCAAGCAAGGAAGTCGGGCCGGTGTGGTTGAAAGAGAGGGAGAACTTGGATCCGAGGGGGTTACGGTAACGATGAAAAAGGCGTCGTGCGAATTTCGTTTCGGGACCACGAGGAGGAGGAGGAGGAAGAAGATGAGAAGAGGTGAGTTGACGGGCTGTGGGTTACGGTACCGATGCTGGCTGAGATTAGAAGTTTGAGTAGGAAGAGAAGGAGGAGGAGGAGCGGGAGGAGGAGCGGGATGGCGCAGAAGCGGCAGGGAGTCGGCGCTGAGCTGTTTGGGCAGGGCAAGCGCACCATGGTCGTCGTTGGACCGAGAGAGCTTCGGCTGCGCCGTCTTCGAGCCGAGAGGCCCCTTCTTCTGGTTGCCTCCTCCCATGTTGAAGACGAAGTTCCGCCAGCCCAATCGTCGAGAGCCCTGCTGTTGAGCTGCGGAGAGGACGCCCTGAAAGATTTGAGAAGTGAGCAAGACGAAAAGTTTCCCTTTGTAAAGATGAATAAGAGAAGAAAAAGACGCACCTTATAGATATGGGAGCGGACGAAGCGAGGATAGGAGTCCTTGCTCATCAACGTGAAGACGTGATCTTCTGCAACGGAGAAGGCGTGCCGCTTCGATCCGTCCTTGTTCAGGGCTTCCATCGTCTGCTCCAACGTCCGCGAGTCCACATTCACCTGCCACCTCGTCCCAAATAAGTTTCACGAACCTGACAAGGAGCACCGGGTCCGAGGAACTCCTCGTAAATTCTCTCGGCCTTCGCCTCGATTTCACTGTTCGGCGAGTATTTCAAGTCCTGGATGGCAAGCCAGAACCGAATATTCTCCGAGGAGAACTCGCTCTCAAGGAACGTCTCGAGCACCTGCAACGAAAGACGCAATAAAGGGACGAGAGGACGGTAACTGCACCTGTCGACCGATGGGGTCCTTGACGAGCTCCTGAACGCTGAGACCCCAACGCTTCACTCTTCGCTCTGTCGGCACTTCCACTCTGAAAGAGAGATCCTCATTGTGATGTCAAGGAATACGGTGCTTTAGGGATTTTCGCTCTGGGTGCCGAAAGTGCTTGGCGGAAGAGGAAAGGCTTTCTGTGTGCTATGGAGGCGGCGGAGGAGGAGGAGGCTCTGCTGGTGGCGCTGTATTGATTTTCGAGCGCGCGCGCCTGAAAACGCCCCCTCGGCGAGGGGGGAGGCCGAGGCCCGACCAGAGGGAGGGAGGAGAGCTGCTAGAAGGGAAAGCCTCAACAACGGAAGTGGTAGAAACCCGGCTTGCAAGAGAAAGACAATCCAGATGAAGATCTACTTGGAGAGAAAGAGACTCACGTGTCAGTATTGAGTGTCCAGAGGCTGATGTCATCCGTCACCCACGGGTTCGAGGGCTGAGGAGTCGTCAGGAAAGGGTCGTAGTCCGTCAGCTGGTCTACCCAGTTCACCAAACTGAATGAAGATAAGAGAAGAGGGAGAAGTTCTCACGTTTCACTAGCTTTGATGGCCTTCAACCAGGGCTTCGTCTTCAAGGAAAGTCGAAGACGGTCGACGAGTTGCCGGTAGCTGGCCGCGGTGGCCTTGCGAACACGTCGCTCTACCTGAAATGAAGGCGATGAACGATCGAGTAGAGTTCAGACCTTTTGGATATGCTGCTCGAGACAATTGGCGTGACCCGGCCTTCTCGTTCTCCAGAAAGCTCGCTCTTCACTATCATAGACAACCTGGAAGGATCTCTTCTATATTTGAACGAAGAAAGGGAAGAAGACTTGAAGAGGCAGATACTAACCTTCTCAGACTTCTTCTTCTCCTTTTGCATCTTGAGCTGGAGCTCGGCCTGGATGGTGATGAAGCCCCACATGTGGCCTGAAGAGAGAAGATTCAAGGATTGAGTTGGGCAAACAGACCGAGAAGTTCGACAAGCTTGTTGTAGGCCTCGGCCTCGTCCTCCTCGAGACCGTGTCGTTGCTCATTTCTCATCAGACGCTTGTTCAAGTAAATCGCTGAAGAAAAAAGATCTTCAAGTGGAGAGAAGTTGATACCGTATTCGACATTGTCTGTGTGAGTAGCGTGACTCGGCCAGAAGTACGGTCTTTGCAGTCGGTACAACGTGTTGTCGTCTCGAACAACCTGAAGAAGGAAAGAAGTTACAGTCATGGCTTTGAGATTTTCGCATTGAGATCTTCTCCGATGAAGAGAGTCTTCGGTTCATTGTCGTGAGTGATCGAGGGAGGGGCTTTGGGCACATTTCTGGACAGGGTTTTAAGAAAGGAAAGGAGGGATTTGATGGTGATTTAGAAAGTGGAAAGTCACGTCATTCTGCCCCTTTCCCCCTTTTCCTTCTTCTTCACCTTCTTTTGTTGGAGAGAGCGCGCTCTTTTGAAGGCGAGTCGTAAGCGATAATTGTCCTGCTACGCGTCATGCTCTGCCCCAGGAATGGCCAGTCCGGAAGTCCTCCTTTCGTCCTCTCCTCCTTCCCCCTCCCTCTCCCCTTCTTCTAGAGATGGGAGGATCTTTGGAGTAAGGACATGGCTGAGAAGAAGGTGAAGAGAAAGAATTGGATCGTTCTCTTGAAAGCTAAAGGTTGTGAGGGTCTCATTTGTTCTCTGCTTCAAGTTTAATCGTAGCAGCCACCTTCCGAAATGGGAAAGAGAATAAAGATTTGAGTGCTTGTCCAAAGATGTCAAAGAGCCGTGGTAATGGACACTTCAAGGGTCATTTGGGTCTTATCTTTGGGACAAGGAGCTTCTCTCCCGCATCATACAACTAGGGAGGGCTGAATATAGAAAGCAGCTGCTTCTGTGGTCGGAGGACTGTGAGGTATTTGACTCTCTCTTTGGTCTATGGGTTGAAGAATTTTCAAAAGGAGAAAAGAAGAAAAAAGGAAAGAGACAAGGCCGACCTGACTCTGTTCGATGACGGGAAAGAGGTAACCGTGTTGAAGGAGAAGAGTCGCCAGATGACAGGCTTCCACCTCGTCGTCTGCTCCCGCCTGGAAAGGAAGAGCTGTTGGAGTGTTTTGGGAGTCTTCGTATTTTGGACATCTCGAGAGGATTTGAGTGTGGGATGATGCTCGTGAGAAGCCGAGTGCCCTGGCAACATTTACAGGAAGAAGAGCGTCTAAATGGCTTCGTCCTCTCAAGGCAACACAGCCAATTCGTGAAGAGGTCAAGCTTTCAAAAGGTTTCCATCGGGGTACAGTTGATAAATCTTTTGAGTTTCTTCCATAGAAGAGAAAAGAGAATAAAGAAAGTCAATGAAAGATAAAACTGTAAAGATTGAAGATCAAAGGCTGAAATCTCGCTGATATCATGAATGTTCTCAAGAAGGAAGAAGGCTGAAATGAAGATGACGAAGGACGAACTTTTTCGGCGAGCAGCTGCACGACGGACTGGCCGGAGAGCGCCTGCGGCACGGCGATCCGGAAGTATTTGTGCGTGCGGAGCTGCGCGCCACTCGCGATCCGCGTCGAGAGCTGGTCCAGCTGAAACGTATCCCGTATGAGGGGGGCTTTAGCCATGGAGAGCGAGAGGGGAAGGGGAGAGGAGAGGGAATCGATACGGTATCCTAACAGTGTCGTGTTTTTCGTGTTGAGACCCGAGTGAACGAAAAGCTAGAGACGAGAAGAGAGAGGGAGAGAGAGAGAGAGCCGGGAGCGGGTCGATAGTTAGAACTCGATAATTGTCTTGATTAAAGCGCTCTCTCAGTCGGACGACGAGGAGAGCGTCGGCCAAGTCGGAAGAGCTTCGAAAGAGGCAACAAAAGACAACTTTCTCTTCCCTCGAAGAACTCTTAACAAGAAAAGTGTGATCTTTGGGAGAACCCGGGGTGAGCTGCAATTTTTGCAACCACGTGCAAAAGAAGAAAAAGGAGCGGGGGAAGAAGAAGAAGCGAACAGACCTTGGCGAGGGTGACGGCCGCCATGGCGGAGGCCCTTCACTCGGGAGGACGCACACCGCCAACCAAGCTTCTCCTCCTCGTGGGCGAGCTCGGGGACGAGAGGACGCGGCCTCGCGGCGTCGGCGGCGGCGTGCGAGGGGGCGACGGCGAGGAGGCGAGGGAAGCGGGACACGCTCCCTCCACCGAGAGGCCGGGCTCTGCCCAGGCGCGGGCGGCCCCCCTCCTCCCTCCCTCGACTCACTCTCGTCGTCTCTCTCTCTCCATGAAGGCTACTCACTCTCCTTCCTCTCCAACGTGTCTCTTCTTCCTTCTGCCTCTTCCTTCTTCCTCAACTGACTCTCCTCGACTGTGGTGTTTCTCTGGGATTCACAAAAGTCTTCCTCTCTTCAAGCTGCTATATCTTTCTGCAGCTGCACTCTGTCAGAGTCTCTCAGGATGAAGAGTAAGAGGCTCAAGCTCTCACTCGCAGGCTGTCTGTAAGCGCCGCGGGGCGAGGAGGGCGAGGGGGAGGGGGAGGCCTCGGAGGAGGAGACGAGGCAGCCGTCCTCTCTCTCCCTCTCTCCCCTCCCTCCTCACTGCCTCTCCTCCCAGAGAGCGGCCGCGCTTCGGCGACACCGGCCATCCTCGAACGAGAGAATTCAGTCGCTTCTTCCTCTTTCCACCTGGATTCTGTTCCCTTCGCTTCTCTTGATTTTCTGCTCTTTTGTGTTCGACTTTGAGGGAGGAATCGGTCTTTTGTACTCGGAGAGGAGATTTGTGGGATATTTAGAGGAAGAATGGGACAATCGAAATGTCAAAAGACCAAGTTCTCTTAGAGGAAGGGAAGGGGGAGGGAGGAGTGCTGGAAATGAAAGAGACCCGCGATCCACGAGGGAAGAGGGAGAAGCGAGGGCGGAGAAGGGGCTTTGAATGAGGAATGGAAGGGCCTCGTCTCAGGTCTTACGCACACACACAGCATGCCACCACACGCAAGAGGAAGAGGGAGAGAGAGACTCCTCCTTCCATCGAGACAGCGAGGAGGAGCAGCCACCACCCCCTCCCTCGAGGAAGAGGTCGCCGCTATGACGCAGACGATCTCTTTGTGCGTAGTGGCAACCGACAGAGAAACGAGGGAAGAACATCACACAGCATCGGAAGAACATCACACAGCATCCACGAGGGAAACCACGTTGGAGGAAGCGAGAATTCCTAGGTGTGCGGGAGGGGAAGAGGAGACTGTGATGGCAGAGCTCGTTGAAACATCTTCACTCTGGTCAAGCCAGGATGATCTACTGGTGTCAATGGAGACGTCTGAGACACCTCTAGGGTGGATTAGTTCATGAGTGCCTCCCTTTCGAGATCTCATTCTACAATACCTCAACAGTATCGATGGCCTTTTTCGGGTTTCTGCCTACCGAAACTTTTCTTCGTGTTGTGAACTTCATGGATTTGATCGATCTTCTCAGACTACAAATGTCCCTCGGTTCTTCAAAAACTTTCTCTGGACCAACTCTCAATGTATCCAGAGAAAAGGCAGAGGCGTCGTTATCTTTCTTCACAACGGGAAATATCATGCGCGATTTCTTCATCTAAAGAGCCGCGCTGTTTCACTGTACGAGGCTAGTTTTTTCGAGCATCCAAAGCGGCAAATAGAAATGAGTCGATGCTCACTCGAGATTGACTTATCGAAGGCAATCGGGGCTGCTTTGAAAGAACGTCTTCAAGACCAGATCAAACTTGTTACTCGCTTTTACTATGTAGAAACCATCTACACGAATGCCCATGAAGATGAACTTCTCGAAATCACAGCAGTCTTCCGGGCGACGGTTCGTGAAATTGTTTATGATGAGGACGGTGCATATATCAGAGGCTCTCGATATTGCTGTATCGGACACAACGCGACTTATGAGAAGCAGAAACTGGTGAAGGCCCTTGAATCGCTTCCCAACCTCCAACATCTTCGAATCCGAAGTCAAACGTCGCTGTACAAGGACTTTTATATTCAACCAGTTATCCGTCAACTCACTACAATGTGCTCACAATCAGCAGAAGCCGAAGACTACTGGACTAGCAGTCGGGCGACCATTTGGTCGTCGGAGCTAGGCGATGAAGTCCTTTTGGCCTCGGAATGGACCAACATTGATGGACTCGGCTGGAATGGTGTCACAATCATGGCCATGCGAGAAATCCTTCTTCAACGGATCAAGGGACGTCGACGATTGACCAAGTTGTTGCTTCGACTCAGAAAGAGGATTCGAATTGTGAATCTCTTGGCTGACAATATCTTCCTAGAAATTGCCTCTCCAATCGAAAATGCATAAATGAAAATTGATAGTGGAAAGTGAGCAAGAGAAATGTTTCAGTCG
The DNA here is from genome assembly GCA_034700245.1 of Poikilolaimus oxycercus. Classification (NCBI taxonomy): domain Eukaryota; kingdom Metazoa; phylum Nematoda; class Chromadorea; order Rhabditida; family Rhabditidae; genus Poikilolaimus; species Poikilolaimus oxycercus. The sequence continues at coordinate 2,632 of JAQIXL010000572.1, read as the reverse complement.
CTAGACTAAAAAGCCTCGGGCATCTTTGAACGACACAGAAGAGATACAGAGCTCGCTGAAATTTCTCCGATGTTTCTGGAGGTTTTGGAGAAGACATTCATGAGAGTGTACGGTATCTCCAGTTGGTTATCGGACGTTTTTTTTCAGGTCGTGCTCATCTACTCTTTCAACTGAAACTCCTGGAGAAAACAACAAAGGAGGAGAAGGAGGAGAAGCGTGAGAACTTAGCACGTGATCGAAAAGATCAACACTCTGGGTGTGGAATACTTCTTGAAGCTCTTCATCTGCAGTCTCGGCTCTCTCCAGCAGCATGTCTTTGTTCTCATTTCTGCCTACCGAAACTCTTCTTCACATTGTGAACTTCGTTGATTTGATTGATCTTCCCAGGCTACAAAGTGTCTCTCGGTTCTTCAGGAACTTTCTCTGGATCAACGCTCGCCATATTCAGAGAAAAGGCAGTGGAGTGATCATTCTTCTTCACAGCGACAAAGACTGTGCTCGTTGGCTTCACCTAAAGAGCTATGCTGACTCGCTCCACGAGCCAAGTCTTTTCTCGTATCCCAAACGGTACTTAGAATATATTCGATGCTTGGTCGAGCTTGATTCATCGAAGGCGACCTGGGCTACTAGAGAGGAGCGTTTCTATTCCTCGATCACCCTTGTAACCCGTTTCTTCTACGTCGAAAGCATCTTCACAAATGCTCATGAAGATGAGCTTCTCGAACTCGCACCATTCCTACCGTCGACGCTTCGTGAAATTTGTTACGATGAGACTGCCCCATTCAGAGGGCGAAGACCCTGCTGTGCTGGACATGAAACGAGTGCTACAAAAGGAAAGTTGTTGAAGGCCTTCGAGTATCTCCCCAATCTCCAACACCTTCGAATGCGAACTCAAGGCCCGTTGAACAAGAGCTTCTTCCTTCAGTCGGTTGTTCGTCGGCTCATCACGTTGTGTTCATCTGATGACGGAATAAACTACGGGACAAACAAACAGGCGGCTGTGTGGTCATCGGAACTTGACGATGAAGCGCTTTTGACCTCGGAGTGGATTAATATTGATGGTCTCGGCTGGAATTGTGTCACACCCTCGGCTCTGCGTGAAATCCTCCTTCAATGGGCTGAAGGACGTCGACGACTGGCCAACTTGTTGCTTCGACTGAAAAAGGCGATATTACTCTCCAAACTTTTAGTTGATTTGCCTCTCATGATCGAACCTCTGCCTTCTAAAGGTCAGGTAGAAGTGAGGAGAGTGGACGGCGAGGCGCTTCGTATCCATCAATACTATTTAGAAGATCCGACCGACAATATCTTCTTGAAGATTATCCCTTGCAGTGCAACAACGCAAATGGAAATTGCTGCGGGATCGTGAACATAGAAAAATGAAGCCTTTGAGATGTTGACAAATAAATTCGCATAGCCTCTGAGACTCTCTAGCGAAAAACGCAATGTGCATTACGGTACGAAATGCAAACGCGCCAGCAAAAAACTGGTGTGTGCGCTGGAGAGGTGCACCACAAATGCGCACGGCAAAACGCCAAAGTGAATTCACCACGCGCTTTGGCAGGCCGCTCTGTGTGTTTTTTGGGGTGTTTCCTCGTTTGACTCATTCATTTCGGGGTTGGGGACACGCCCATCACGCGGAGTTCACCCCCTGCGCCGAGCAAATTGTCGGAGAAGTGCCCTTTTAGACAGAATTTCCTCGTAGTTGTTGATTTTTGCTAGTTTACGGGCCCACGGCCCGGCGGCTAATGGAAAAAGCGGACACTAATCGCGTTCTGTGGACTTATGGAACAAAAAATTGTTCTTAGATTTTCTTTCACATTCGAGTTACTCATTTTTAGTCTTCTTTAGCTCTGCAATCTAAGCTCATTTTGCTTTGAACAATAGACTGGGGCGCATACAAGTCCCTTCAGTCCAAAATATTGGAACTTCGGATTGAGAAACCGACATTTTGACAAGGAGGGAAATTTGATCCACCCTGATTATTTGATCTTTCTTGTTTCTTTCTGCTTTTTTCACGCTGCCGCCTCCTCGTGCCACCAGCATCCGATTACTGGTTCGACAACGATCATTTTAAGCCCAAGAAGGCCCTCGAAAGCGCTAGAAAGTGGTAGTGCAAAAATCGAGAGACGTTTATAAGGGAAATCCCCCCTTCGACACTAAAAGTGGCTCTAACTTCTCGTGATCTTCATGAATCGCCAAACCGATACGTCATTTTGTGAGTCGACATCTGAGGAGTATTCTGGCCAAGTTTGAGCTCAATCGGATGAGAACAGTGAGAGAACTTTGCTTTTGTAGGATCGCTTTCGGACCTCCATGAGCTTCAATCGGAGATAAAAAGAGGTCGTTTTCCCGTTCTTCTCAACCAATCGCGAAAAGCTTACGTCACTTTGTGCGCCCATACCTGGGGAGTCTCCACAACAAGTTTCAGCCCGATTGGGTGAGACCCCAGAGATAACTTTGCTTTTGTAGCAGCCCTCCTCCGAGGGTGAGAAGGAGGAAGATCGAAAGAAAGTCAAAGTTGTCGGTGACGTTTTAGCGGATTGACAAACCCTTACGTACTTCTGAAGCACTATGTATGGGGAACACTCTGGCCAAGTTTCAGGCCGATCGGCCTTGAAATCAGAAAGTT
>JAQIXL010000571.1:0-28726 GCA_034700245.1 Poikilolaimus oxycercus | reverse complement strand
GATAAACCGGTTTGCTGGCAAAACCGGTAAACCGAAAAACCGAAAAACCGGTTTTTTCAAACCGATTCGGAACCCTATCATGAAGCATTACATTGTAAAAAAGGGAAGCTCAGTGAATCCTGTCGTGGCGGGCTCATACTTTCTCAACAAAAGTAATCCTTCGATTGCTTTCACAACAGGTGACGTTCAGACCGGTGAGTGGCTTTGCAAAACAAGGAAAAATAATTTCAGGCACTCTAACAAATGTGAAATCGGATGAATTCTTGACGCTGATGATGATCTGCCCCGGACGTGATCGAGAAGCTGCTCTGGATCGTTCGACGTTGTTCTTCACGGGCGAATTCGATTCGTCCAACTATCAGCCTCAGTGAGTACTTCATATTTGTCATTTGTTCCCTAGTGTTCCGTGCGTAGCACCGTTCGAAACCGACGTTCAAGAGTCATCTGTTGTTTCGATTGTTCAACTAAACACAAGCCACGTCCCCAACGACATCTTGTACTTCAATTCTTTACCAGGCGCTTCACTTTGAGCACGTTTATCAAGTTTCAGATTCTGAGAAATGCAATTTGCGAGTAAACTCAAAAGGTGAGAGGCATTTCAAAGGATGGCTTGAGCAATGGGACGATGTTATCGAGTCAAGTGAGGACTGTCAATACAGTCTCTTCACGGGATGGGACTTGACGTATTTCTACATGCCACCCAAGATCCCGGTAACATTGACAAATTTGAGACCTTTGAGAAAATGCTAAGGACGACTGTGAATTGTTCGTTTTCGCTGGTGGCACCCGTGCCACATCTGATTGGAGCGAAGAGGCTATGTTTGTCTTTCGCAGCGATGACGAACTTTTGTCCAACTATTTCGGCGTTTTTGTCCTTCCTCAAACTTTAATAACTTTCGGTCTAAGAAACTGCAGTGCCTTCCCGATTATGATCACTGCTGGAGGTGAGAAACTCCAACTCTTCAATTCTATGAAACAACAGAGAGCAAATTCAATATGTCAAGAATAGCCCAACGGAATTCTCGAGGCATTTGGATGTCACAGAACGCTCTAGCAAAAGGATTGAACAATTTTTGTGGACAAGATGTAACGTGACTTTTTCTTTAATTTCAGAGTTTAGTGCACGCACGGTTTAATAATTCACACATGGCAGACGATTCATTTCTCGGTGGTTGAACTTATTGGTTCAGCGACAATTGCCGTCAATGTAAACCAATCTTTCATGTAAGTTTTTTCGAGAAATCAACATGTTCAGTGACTTGTCAAGTAATGGCAGTTACAATATTTCCTCGTCTGGTAATCTCACAAGCCTCGTTGTTTCCTGTTACAACTGCAAATATTTCATCAGTTACTGGCTTGAGGAACAACCTCAAATGCCGAATCAAATGAGCCCGTCGTTCTCTTTGATTTCAACGCTGTTCACCGTCATGTTTATGTTGCGATTTGAATAAATTCTTCTGAAAAAGTAGCTAGGAGAGCGAGACGCACAGAGCGAGGTCTTCAACATTGAAGCTGGAGGAATTGATTGGCCGTGAACTCGGTGCTCTCGTTTGCTGCATCCCGTCAGACTTGTCGCTTTTGAAGGAATTTGAAGAACGAAGAAGAGGGAGAGGTCGAGAAGAATTCTTTTCCACCTTCAGCGAAGAGCGTCTGAGGCATTTCGTGACGAAGAAGAAAGGTCGACCAAATGTCGTCTTCCAATCAGCCGCTGTCCAGTCTCGGCGTCTGCTTCTGAGACCGAGGTGAGCGGCATGAAGGAGGTGAGTGGTTTGATCTCGGTCTCGAAAGATTTGCAGGTGACACGCGAAGTGTTCATCTCTTCAATCGCCACGATGCTCCTCCTCTCGGGCTTCGACACCGAGAGCTTCGTGCTTGTCACGATCATTCGTTCGGTTAAATGTTCTTATAATGAGACCGACACTCAGTTCAGCGACAATGACGGCTTCCTCGGGTCAGAACTCATCTTCCCTGACCAGATTTTAGACTGGCGGCAGTGCGTGTCTCGTACCTCTTCTCATCCATTTTCCTCGTCTACTTCGTGTCGTCGATGCCATACAAAACTGCCCTAATCGTCTCCTCCCTCGCCTTTACCGTCTATCAAGTCGGCTTCCAATCTTTCGATCGCATCGTCTTCATCGGTACCTCAATCCTTCTCGGCGTTCTCTATCCCAGTTCGTCTTATTTCTTCTCTTGAGAAAAGCGAGCAGTTTTCCAAACGGCACGCGGTCGTCTGATCGCCGAAATGTCGACCCCCCTCAATGTGCACAGGAACAACGGCATCGCCTGGGGAGTCGCCAGTGCCAAGTTCGATTCATTTCAGAAATCAAAGGTTTCAGTGTGTTCGTGGGCGGCCTGATTCTGCTCATCGTCGTTGCCTCCGAGAAAATCATGGGCAGTTGGGAAGAGAAGAGGAAGCAGCTTCGCGAAGGATGTTACATCACCTATGCCCTACCAGTGGTAAATATCATCTACGGAGTCTTCGCCGGCTTCTCCGTCGTCGGTAACATGATTGTTTTTCTTGAGTTTTCTCTAGGTACTCTCATCTTCCTGTGGATGCCCGTGCAGTCGCAAGCCCCTCTCATGAAGATCGAAGCCTGCACATTCGTCGAATACACAAGTAAGGTATCGTTTTGGCGCGAAGGAATTCAGGGTCGATGTTTCAACTTGCCTCAACTCGTTCGATGCTCTCCCTCGCGGCCATCTTCATTCACATCGGTCTCTTTACTCCTTTCACCTTCAGTATCCTTCCCCCGAGACTCGTTGGATGGGTGCACGACCCGGAGCATCGAGAGTATCTTCTCGCTTGTTACGCTCTTGCCCTCGGATGCGGAGAGATGCTCAGTTTGTCTTCCTTCTCCCTTCTCTCAAGGCTGCAGTTGGAGCTACCGTTGGTCTGCTCAACCTCCATTTTATCCGCATTGGACGCACGCTCTTCTTCTCCATTGCCACTCTTCTTCACGTTTCTTCTCTCGTCATCATTCTCGTCGGTTTTGAAGGAAAGCCTCACAGCAAGGACATATCCACAGACATGCCCAAGTATCTTTCATCTTTTACAACAGAAAGCTGTTCAGACTCTGCCTCGCAGTCGTGATCGCCTTTTTGCTCGGGTTGACCGAAGCGATCCTCGTCAACCTCGCCGCCACTTGTTGTGCCGCCCTCATGAAGGAGAGGCGAGGCGAGGCGATGTTCATCTGCCGTCTTTATCAGGCCCTCGCTGCCTCGACTTTTCTCTTCTTCCGTCATTTCTACGATTTTGGCCTTCCCGTCGCCTTGGCTACACAAATTGCCTCCATTGTTCTCTCCCTCTCCGCGTTCCTCGTTGTATTCAAGGACTGTGGTGAATACAAGCAGCAGACGCTTCGAGACGGAGGCCTGGCTCCTTCCGTGCCCTCCATCGACGACTCTTCTTCCTATACGAAAGAATTGGAGGTTCCCAATCTCGCCAGGTCTCGAATGTCCTTCGGGTCAATTCGCTTGCGTTAACTTGAGTCTAGTCTGCACTGAAAGATGCTTAACCTCGTGTTTATTCTTCAAATTGAATGAACATTATCGAAGAGGTCGAAAAGGTGCTACAACAAATGAGAACTCGAGGGACTAGCTCGATGTTCAGTATCCGTATCCGGGGGACTGACGCTGAGGGAAGCGGGGGAACTGAGGCTTGCGACGAGGGAAGCTCGGATGACGGTTGAAGTGGCGCCTCTGGTGCTTCTGAAACTTGTGGCGAGGGAAGTCGTCGAAGTCGTCGAAGTGGCGACGGCTGGGGAAGTTGCGGCGATGGCGATGCTGCGGGAAGCGACGAGCCGGGAAGAAGCGCTTGTGATGTGGGAAGCGCTGACGGAAGTTGCGCTTGTTCGAGTGGCGACGATGTTGCTTCGGGAAGTTCTTCGAGAAGCGGAAGTGCGGCTTCCTGACGACCTTCTTGCCCTTCGGGTAGTAGCTGTACTGGTTCTTGAACTTTGGGTTGAAGCGGCTGGGGAAGCGGCCATTGCCGAAGCGAGAGGGAGAGCGTCCTCCACGGCGTCCACGACCACGGCGGCTTGGGAAGCCAGGGGAGTTGCCACGTCCCCCACGACGAGAGCCTCTACGGACGCGACCGAACTTGTTGAACTTGTTGTTCGATTGTGTGGTCTCCAGGACGCCAGGCTCGTTCTCAGTACCAGCATCGTCCTGAACACTGAGCTCACCCTCTCCTGCGTCGTCGGTGTCGAGGGGTTCGGCACTTCCGCCATCGCTGCTCCCATCATCACCCTCGATGATGCCGTCTGGGCCAGTGGTGTTGTCCTGGGTGTCAACTTCTTCTTCGGGAGCTCCAGATGCAGGTTCGTCATCGGGGTCCCCAGATCCGTCTCCGCTCTCGTCTGTCGATCCACTCTCAACGTCATCGTCGATGGCGGTGGTCGCAGCCGATCCGTCGTCATCCACCACTGCACTGCCGTCGTCACCAGAGCCGGAGCCGGACTCCTCGTCGCCACTGCCGGAGTGGTCGTCTCCACTACCATCGAGACCGCCTTGGGCCCGAGCCTGAATGGCCAGGAGGGCGACGAAGAGCGCGAGGAGCCAGAAGGTGAGCCTCATCCCTGCAAAGCAACTTCTGATGAAGAAACTGAGGAGGAGAGGAGGAGGAGAAGCCGCTGAGAACATGTCTCCCTTCTCGGTTTCCGACCTTTTATAGCATTTCTGCAATCGAAGATGTTTTGACTGCATCGAAAAGGCCTTGTCGGGGAATGCCTGCAGAACAGTTTGTCTCGAGCTGACTGAACGAGCTTCTCGTCGGGCATCAGCGTCGCTGCAAAAGTGAGCGCATAGACCATGATCAAAAGGCGTGCGATGTTTTTGTCTACCTGAAGAAGAAAATCGGACTTGACAACGGCAAAGAAAAGCTGCAACTCTTTTCAAATGAGTCCCAATCGCGGATGAACCTGACAGTTACCCAATTTGAATAAAGAAATTTTGAAGAGGTTGCAACTTAGCATGTCACACAAGTGTCTTGTCATCTGAAGTAGCGGCCACGAGCGGCGGCTCATCTCCAACATGGTAAGTCCTTCTTCTCTTTCCTCTTCTCCTCGGCCTTCTAAACAAAAAGGCTTGGAGAATACACTCGAGGCCTAAATACTGGACAGTAAGCAGGAATCTTTAAGGGCATCGCGAGGCTCTTCTCCTTCCCGTTCCGGGCCTACATCGTGTTCCTTGTCAACTTCTTCGAGGTTAGAGCAATTGTTACCGTAACCTGATTCTCGCAGGCTGGCGCCTTTTCGGCGATGTTGGCCTCGAACCAAATCTACTTCACGCAAGTCCTCGGCGTCGACGCCGCCACCACAAAAGTCGTCTTCTTTCTTTTCGGTGAGAAAGGAATCATTTGAGGCCTGAATACCAATACCGTAAACCTTGATGCAAATAACACTTTTCAGCGATAATTTCGAACATCACGCCGATCTTCTTCGGGATCCTCGCGGACAACTTCATCGGACGCTACAAGGCCCTCATCGTCCATTCCTTTTTTGCACTTCTTGGTCTGCTTCGATGGATTTCTCAAAGTCTGTGTTGCTCAGCCTTTGGATGCTACCTAGCCTCGTCGTTCCGCGCCTTGGGCGTCTTTCAATTTGTCCGTTTTCTTCACTCAAAGAGAAATCTGAAGAACAGGTCTTCGTCTCGCTCGCCGTCCTCATGGTCTGCTTCGGCGTCGGCGGCAACCGCGCGTTGCTTGCCACCTTCGTCGCCGACCAGGTTCTATTCCTACAAGGCAACAAGGAGTATCTCCTTAGTTTGACCCGTGGCAGGAGCGCGAGCGCAACACCGTCTTTTCCTACCACTACGCGATCGCCCAGATGGGCTGCATTATTGCTGTCATTGGTTTGTTTTGTGAATTGAGAACCAAATACCTCGCAGCACAATCACAACTCCGAACCACCGGCTGCATGGGCGAGACGAGTTGCTATCAATTGTCATACGGTATGTCTGCTTCCTCAGGTCAAAAGACGAGGTTTAGGCCTTCTCTTGACGTACGTCACGGTCGCCTTCGTCATCTTTCTTGCCGGCACGGGATTCTACAGACAAGTCTGCCATTACAGTAAGACAATAGCTTCTCAGGGTGAAATGGAGAAGAACGTGGTGTGGAAGACTTGTTGTTGTGTGTGGAAGGCCTTCCGCGGCTGCACCGAAGAAGATCTCGCCGCCGTCGCTCAGAAGAACATATCCGCTCGACAATGTTTGCCTTGTTTACTCCTTTGTTTACTGTTGTTTACAGATAGAAAGGCTGTGAAGCACCGGACACCGGTGGCCGTCTCCCCGCCCAGCAGCGGTTTGTTGAACAACTAAAAGGCGAGAGAGATCACAGAAACGATGAGGACGCTGCGCGAGCGCCGCCACGAGATCGGCCCGCTGAACTGCTTTCTCGACCGCGCCTTCCCCGTCTACAGCCGCGGCTTCATTCATGAAATCTATCATGTTCGGCCTCGTTCACCGAGCTTCAACCCTTCAGTGCTACTACGTGGCGAGGACCTTCGTGATCGCCATCGTCTATTGGTCCGTCTTCTACGTGATGTTCAGCACCTGGGTTGAACAGGTTCGACCTTTTCCTCTTCAAGAGACTCTTCAGGGCATGGAGATGAACGACCGTTTTGGTTGGATCACTATTCATGTCGATATGGTCAGTGTTGGTAATGGTTGTGAAGCTCGTTCCAGATGTTTATACTTGAGCCGATTGTGGTCACATTCTGCTGCCTCGTCTACCCGTTCACACTCTTCAAGTGGCTTGAGGTGAGACAAGTGTCAAACCATGTGTTTCGCCGTTTAAGCTGATAAGTTTAGCTTGAAAAGTTCACTCTTTGCGTTGTTTGCTTGACGCATCGTTTCAAAAACACAAGACAATCCACCGTCTCAGAAAGTGGTCCGAGTGACGCCGCTACGAAAGATGGCCGCCGGTGGTCTCATCGCCGTCGTCGCTTTCCTCCTTGCCGGCATTGTTCAGGTTCGAGGCTCTCCAAGTCTCAAGAAAGATTCTTCAGCTCAACATCGACCGCTACAAGTCGCCCACGCCGCACAACGACCAACAATTCATCACCACTTATCTGTGCACCTCTCTTCTCTTTCCTCATTTCCCTTCAGATGGAGAACCCCGAGCGACTGCCAGCCAGAGACAAGCGAGGCCTATGCGCGTCTCTTCAAGAAACCAACACGCAGCTTTGTCGATGTCAAACCTGGTTTGGTTCACTTCTTTGAGGATCCTCCTTCAGGTCGCTTGAAGATCAACTTTCCCGAGAACTGCGCCATCCATGTCGACGGGCCACGGGAGCTGAACATGACGGTAGCTTCACGACTCAAATGCCAAGAACTTTCAGGATTCAACAAAGCGAATGCATTTCCTGGGCATTGTCTATCGTGAGCCGAACGACACGTTTTATGAATACGAGGTGAGGGAGGAGAAGGAAGACGAGCCCTCCAGGTGATGATCCGTCACTTGAGTCACGAGACGAAGGGCGTCATCGACGGCTACACCAACATCATCGTCCTCTCCGCCACGGCGACCAAGGTTCTATTTCCTCCCCTAATGAGCAAAATCCTAGGACGATCGGATCTACGAATTCTTCACAGACGGCACCCTGCATGCCAAGTCGAAGGAGCCCGGAGGGTAGAGCCTCCCTCATCATCCAACTCTACTCCTTCAGGGACGCCTTCCACACGGTCACCTCGCCTATCTACAGCGATCCGGAGCGCGACATCTTCTTGGGACACGACTGCGATAAGTTGGAGAGAACCTGGAGCTCAATAAGTTTCAGAAACCGAAAGAACTGCCAATTCGTGGCCACGCTCGACATCCGCGAGGCGCTCGGCGGTCGCTACGTCTACGTCTCCGACGGCGAGAGGAAATTCAAACGAATCACGTGGGAGCCCCTTTTCTTCTAAAGAAGCTGCTTTGTAGTCTGACATCACCATACGCGGTGAGTCTTGGCTGGCAGATCCCGCAGCTCTTTCTCATCGGGCACACCGAGGTCTGCCCTCCAGCTCAATAGTCAAGTCGCTTTCCAGGCCCTCATCGCCGTCTCGGGTCTCGAGTTCGCCTACACGCAGACCGTGCCATCGATGCGCGTCGTTCTTCAGGCTTGTTTACTTGTTTACTCCTTGTTTACTTGCTTGTTTATTCCAGGCGATCTGGTTTTTGACGGCTCTGTTCGGGAACCTGATCAACATCGCCATCGTCGAGAGCGGCCTCTTCACGGTCACCGCGCAGCTCTTCGTCTACGTCGGCTACGTCTTTATCGGCACCATCCTCTTCGTCCTCATTGCTATGAACTACGTCTACAAAGAAGTTGTTTACTTCTTTGTTTCGTGTTTACTCCTTCAGGATGAAGAACAGAGTCGCCGAGATGAGCGACTGTCGACGCGTCAGCTCCTCGACGAGCTCTCGCAGCGTCCACAGTCCGACTCCATCAGCGAGGACGAGTCGGAGGTGGTCGTCCGCACGCCGAGCCTCTCCTCTACGCCTGAGGTCTGGCATCTTTTACAAGAGGATCTTCTCAGACTTCGCACACCTCGTCCTCTGAAGCTGCGAAGGAGGAGCGCGAGCAGCTTCTCTCGAAGAAGTAGCGCCCACGATTTCCGGCTCTCTCCCCTACCACTGCGATAAAATATTTCTTCTCGTCCAGATGTTTGGATGAAACAGTTGTCGACGTGGTTTCAGTGACCCTTCGTAGTAGTTTGTGGCTCCACTGGCTCCACTTTATCACCCCCCCCCCCCTTCGACCGTATACTCGCTCATGTTCGGAGCGTCTGTTCTGTGCGTTCCCTTGATTGGCGTGCATACGACCAAAGTCAAACCGGCTTTATCTTTGCACATATTTCACTGGGGGATTCACATTCAATGTGACGCAAGAAGAGACAATCGAGCATGCAAGTTGAAGAGGAAGAAAAAGGGAAGAAAGAAAGATGAAGCGAAATAGAAATCTCATTCTGAGCAAAGGAACAAATGAAGAAATGTTGAACTTGAAGCAAGAATTAGGACCAAATAACAGTTTCACCCGCATTTCTCACGAAGACCCGAATTTGTAGATTCAGACAAATTCTCTACAAACAATCGAAACAACTCTCTACCAAGTACCGTATAGCGTACAAATAGCGAAGTTACAGTAATCTCCTCGTTCTCCTCAAAGGCTTCTCAAAAAAGCGAGAGTAGACACTTTGACGGAGACTGTGATGTAAAGCACAGCATGAGCGGAGAAGAGGGAAAAAAGGTCAAATCAATCTACTGATCTACGATTGCATCATCTTTCGTTCGTCGTTGAAGCTTCACCAATAGGCGCGCTTGCTCCATTTGCTAGTGTCGTATTTGTCGTATTGGAAGATGTAGGCATCGGCGGCGTAGAGGCTCGACCACTTCTGCTTATTGTCGGCGGCCGTCTTCTCGTCGTCTTTCTTCTCGTCCTTCTTCTCGACAGCCGGCGACTCGACGGCGACTGCCTTGAACTCATAATTCACGCCTTGGTTCGAGTCCCAGAGTTGGGTGACGCCGCCGTCAGCGTGCTGCGTGCGCGAGTAGAAGGCAATCTGTGCCGTCGCTCCTTCCTGCAACAAACAGAGCCGTTAATCAAGCCGGCTCCTGAAGCTATAAGGAAGTGTTCCGCACGTTTCCCTCCCACTTTCGTCTATGTTTGCAACCTTTCGAAAACAACAAAAAAGGTCGTTCCCCAGATGTTTACGTCACTACAGGTTTTACGAATTCGAGAACATCTCGAACGATCGTCAAAAGGTTCTCATTTTCATGAACACGTAACAGTTCTGGGACCTACCGAGTTGGGCTCCTCGGGTAGCTCGATCTTGAGTGTGAAGGAGTGATGGGGACCTCCACGGGTGAGTCGAAGTGCGGGGATGTCGTCGAAGCTCGCCCAAGCGTTTGTCGTGAGACGCGCGAAGACTTCAGTGCGCTCATAGGGAAGCGATGAATCCACCTATAAATCAGAGAATAAGAAGTCCCGCGTCTGCTTCAAACCTTGAAAGAGCAGAAGAGCTGGTTGCCGTCGCTGACCACGGCGTTCTCGAGGGCGAAGCGCCCGCTGCGCAGAGTCTCTTGGTAGCGCGGCCAGTTGCAGGCCGGTTGCTCGAAGGTCACCGTCCACTTGACACGTGGGACGTCTGAAAGAAGAAAGAGTTAGTTTTGTTCTCGTGTGTCTTCTTCTGTATCAATCACTTTGCAAGAGGGGGGTCTTGTTGTTGACAAAATTGACAAAGCGTTGTGTCTTTTGAAAGAGGGGATAGCTCGCGGGTCACAACATCCACGCGACGCGACGACCTCCCCCATCCCTTCCTTATTCCGTACCGGTTCTGCGATGGCGGTCGAGGACGCCTTGGGGGACGACGGGCGTCGCTGTGACATCCATCACATAGACCGTGGCGAGGACCTCGCCGACTTCATCGCAGAAGCGAACCCGGCGCTTCTCCGATTTCACCCTCAGCTTGGCCAGATCCTGCATGGCATCCGTTACATCGACTGCCGCCTCCTCCTCCTCGAAGAACCCTACAGTACCTCGATACCGTTCATCATTTAGGAACAAACCGGAATCTGTGTAAGACAGACGTTCATGTTCAGCCGCTGCGGCGGCGGTTACGGTAGCGAGCGCCTCCACCAGGGCCGCCTCCGCATGGCAAGTGGCTAGAGAGGACGGCGAGCCTCCGTGGCATCCCCAAGCCGTCTCGTCCAGAGCCACAAATTGCATTCAAGGAGCTTCTGCAAAGGATTACGGTACTGAGAGTGTGCCTTCTTCGCGAGAAAACAATGATAATGGCGGGCTGTAAAGCAAGAAGGATCGAAAACGATTCACATAGGAGAGGAGAAGTGGAGAGGGTGCCTGGACTGAGACCGATAGGGGGAGAAGGCAAAGAAGGAATGAGAGACAGCCGAGAGAAGCAATAACTGGGCCAAGCCACCATCGCCACCACTCCCGGCCCAAAGCCCAAGTGGTCGACTGAGAAGAGATCTTTCGTCAGCTGCTGAAAAGGGCGCCGAGTGAAGGGGAGGGCGAAAGACGAAGGACGAGGAACTCCCTTGGGGACAGGCGAAGGAAACAGCCTTCTTCTCTCTCAAAGTCACGTTTGCAAGCTTGTTGATCTTACCCTTGCCTCCTTTCGCTGTTTCTCTCAGCTCTGGGAAACTATGGGAGGCTATGGAAAACAACTCAAAGAACAAAGCCGCTTACGACTTCTCCCTGCTGAAGACAGAGAGGCCACTGATTGCTTTAGAAGAGGAACTCTCGGCCAGCTAGCGGAACTTATAGTTGCTGAGCAAAGCAGAGCCCGGCCCCGCCTCCTGCCATGAGGAGGGTCATAAACAAGTTTCAGAGAACAGCAAGTGTCAGACGTGAAGCGGCAGAGGGAAAAGGGCAAGGTTCCCGGCCGTCGACGGCGCGTCGATTTGCACGTATTCCCGAAAAAGCTCCCCCTTGAACAGAAAAGAAGGGAAGAAGACTGTTGCAAGACGTCGGACGGGTCGTAACCCGGAGAGGCAAGAGAAATGAGCCGGGGCATAGAGAAGCGAGGGAGGCGGAGTTGGAAAGGAGAGAGAGGGCGCGTTGGGGCGACGTCGAGTGCGCTCACTCCTATCACGTGTTGAGCTGGCGCTCTCAGGCCTTCACGTGAAACGCTGCAGCGCCGCGAACAACGCTTTGTGCGCGCTCTCGGGAAGAAGAGGGACTTGGGGTGGTCGTTTGTCAAAGGGCAGCTGAGTCCAAGTCAATGCACGTGATTTGATAGAAACGATTGAAGGTTTCTAGGACGAAGAAAGGCTGAAGGTGAAGGAGGCGCTGCAGCAGCGTGGTGGAAAACATTGCCGACGTCAGCAGAAGGTGCGATACGGGCAACGTGATGCCTGGTATCGGAGAAGGAGAGGATCGTGAATCAATTCTGTTTTCGAGAAGAAGCGATCTGAATGGTTTGAAATCGACCTCGATCGACTTTCTGACAATCTGACAAGACCAGTTGCTTGAAAGGGCCAACAGTAAGGGACCAAAAACTAACTCGCTCAAGGGTTGAACGGAGAGACATTTGCAGAAACGATCGACGTTGATTGTTTTCGATAAAGTAACAAGCTACGAAGGCTGGGGAAACCCACGCTTTAGCACGAATGCTCGACGAAAAATGACGACGAAGTCTGACTGGGAAACATAAACAAAAGGAAGTGACGAGTAGGTAGACCGGCCGGGCGCAGAGAACGAATTCTTATGCAACCGGGCCGGGGGGTGGTGACCGTGGACGGTGGAGGGCGGACCTGACCGACTACCGTCTGTCCCTGTTCTCGCCGCCTTTTCAACGCCGTTCACGCATGAAACCACGATCGGCCATCGCGTCAAGGGGTTGCTCTTCGACGAGGCGCCCAGAATTTCACGTGGATGCGCGGCGGAGACCTCACAGGCGAACATGTGAAGCGAGGAGACGCACGTGCTCCCCATCCCCGTGCACGGCGAAGACGCCCGCAGGCCTTCTGGAAGTGGGGCTGCGTGGGCCCATCGTCGTCGTCGTCTGCGGAGTCAGCATGATAGGAGACGACGAGGCGGGTTGTTGTTTTTGGGCTGATTCGCCGTTTCGTCACGTGATTCAACGTGACTGGTACATGTGTACTTTTTGGCTGATCTGCGTGGGAGCACTTGTAGTCGTACAGAGAAGTGCGAAGTACTGTACGAGGTGAGATGATGAAAAGGAATTGACCTTAATTCGTCACGATCGTTGATTTGACATCATTTGAGGCATTCAACCTACAGTAACCTGGAACCCGAAACTATTCGAGACATTTCGTCCCCTCGAAAGTACGTACTATTTGGTCTCACAAAACCAGACAGACGATGGCGCTATAATCAGACGAGCATTAAACGATTCCCGAGCACCGACTTTTGTGACTTCCAAAGAAGGAAGGAAGAAAAGAAAGAGACGAGACCGACGCCTGGAGGTTCTTCGTGCACCCGTTCGCTCTTCCTTATGGGTTTTCGAGGGAAACCTGATCGCTCTTCGCGATGCTCGCTGCGCTGCTCCACGTGAACGAGCAACTCGCAACTTTTCTTCCATCATCTTGCAAACACTGGCAGTCTTCTTCGTTTTTTTCCCTCTTCAGCGTCATTGCCAGGCATTCCTTCGGATAGTAATCATCGTTTACTGAAACAAGGTAAGAAAAAGAAAAACGAAGAAGAATGACCTCCACTTTGACTGCTCATTAGTCGAGGTTGCAGGGCCTCGAGGCCCGATGACGGCCATCCCTTGAAGTGTGTTTTGCTTGACGCGCCCCCTTTGATCCCGCTGAATCTTACGACGCAACGGCGATGTTCGATGGTTTCTTCTGTCTCGCTGGAAGGGTGGACGGGGGAAGGAGGGGAAGCCAGGCGTCGTTCTCCGCGCGGCGCGTTCGAATGTCCTTCACACCTTCACGTGGCTATCATTTGTCTTTCCAGGCGAGATGACTCTTCTTCTGCCCACTCCGAGGGCGCGATGGCGTTGCTTTCCCTTTGGTCCGCTCCACTCCGACAACAGGCGATGCCCCCTCTCTCCCCTCCTCTCCCCTCTGACCACTCGCCTGATCTCAGGCCACGCGTGCCTCCAACTCGAAGCATCACCAAAACTCCCAGTGAGCACACAAAGAACGTCAAACTTGCATTTTTCGGCGACTCTCCTGCTCAAGATCTCTCGGAAACTCTTCAGCAGCTTCGAGGCCAAAGCCCAACTTCAACAGACTACGCCGTCTTGCAGGAGAAGAGGAAAGAATGGCCTGATGGGATCAGCCCACAATTATCCTGTCGCCCCTCTTCTCAGTGCAAGATGAGCGACTTGAGAGAAGGCCGCCGCCGTGTCAGGCCTCTTGCATCAGCCGCGTCGTCCGCATGTCCGTTTTTTCTTCGCGCCCGAAAGGCGGCGAGGGCCTCGCGAGAAGACGAGCGCCGCACTATCTTTGAGTGTGCCTTGATCAGGCGCGCCTGATACGCGCCTTCCCGGCTTCTTGGCCTGCACTTCATGGTCTTCCCCGTGCAAATTGCTCGCTTTTCGACAAGCTGACGGGGGAGATAGCTGCAAGGAGGACGGCACAGTCATGGTCCCGGCTGTTTTCTCTCTCTCTCCATCACAAAGAAACTCCGGAGAGAGAGAGGAGAGAGGGCGGTGTTCTAAAAGCGTCACACTGCTTGAGTTTCTCGAAGGTACAGAAATGTTCCAAACAAACATCAATCAGTGTCGAACGCGCGTGCCTTGAAGAGTTGGAGAAGAGAGTCGTCGTTGCTTTTTCTCTCTTTGATTGCTCGGAGCACTCAAACTCTGAAGACGCCCCCACCATCGCGCGTGTCAGTGATGCATCGGGAAGGGCGCGGAACGTCAAAAAACGTCTTCTCGTCTTCGCGTGGACGAGCGAGAAGGACGCCCGCTGCGTTGAAATGGAAAAAGCCCCCGCCGACGAAAGGCCATGTGGTTCGTCTTCGTCATTCAACGGTGGAACATCGCGGAGGCACGTATTCGAGACAGCGTGGTGGTAGACAAATTGGTGAGAGGGATTGAATGGGCTGAGGCTAAGATCATTAGCTAAAATTTGCGAACTCAACATGATCCAAGCATGAAACCGACAAAGTTTGAAGTCTGTGTGAAGAAGTTCATCGAGCTAAAATCAGAAGGCCTCCTAATCAAAAAAGAAGGAATCAATGTGAAACTTATTGTTCAAGAAGTTTGCAACAACACTACTTTACAGACATCCAGCGCTTCTGATTGAATTACGTGAATCGTAATTTACAAACTGCGCCTCATGAAACACACACCATCCCATTCCCAGATCTTCATGGGCAATTCTCTTCTCCACACCTAATTCCCCCGTTGATTTGTGATGGCCAGCATGGACGTCTTTATGACTCGATGTTGGTCGAAGTTGCCCTTTGGGTCGGCGCTCAAGGTCAGCGGGCATCCTTCAGGCCGCTTCCTTCGCCTCTTTTTCCATCTCTTTTTGCAGGTACCCGTCTTGACAGCCACGTTGGCGGCGTAATGGAGAAAGAGAAAAAAGCCGGAGGCTGAAGAGCGAGAAGAAGGCAGCGGTGTTTTCGTCGTTTGCTCGAAGGAGCCGTGAGCAATGATAGCGGGGAGCGGGCTTGTTTACACGTGTTGCCCCGCATTTCCATTCCTTTCTTTCTCTTCTTGCGTTGTTTGAACGACGATGGCATGCGAGGGGCACGTGGCAGGGGGATCGGCGACGTCGCTTACAGCGAAGATGCAATGCGTTTGCAGAAAATGCGTTTTTTTCTGCCCGATTCTGGGACAAGAATAGGAATTGCTTACTGCGCTCTCTCTCTCTCTTGAGTCATACCTGAAACACCAACGAAATCAATCGTATTTCTGCAAATGTTCAATTCTTTTTGAACAACCACAGAAGAGTCACTAAAGAAAGTCGCATTGCTTGTCCAATAATGGTGCGTGAAGCGTATGCTGTAGACGCAGATTTATTGCACGTTTTCACAATTCCCTCGCATGGCTTGAGGGGCGATCTTCACTTTCGGCCTGCCGCAGTGCTGGTGCTGGCGGCGGCAGTGCTCGCCGTACTAGCTGCTGAAGTCGCCGCCGAAGTCGCCGCGGAAGTTCCAGCGGTGGCTCCACAGAATCCACAGGTCTTGGCACAGGATTGAGCCTTCTGGGACTCCGAATAGGCCGTGCTCGTGCAGAATCCATTGGTAGCCCAAGCGGCACAACTGTAAATTCATGAAAAGGAGAAGTTTTGACTCACTAGGTGCTAGAATCTGCGCAAGCTTGAGCGCAGAGACCGCAGGTGTTGGCACAGTAGGACGCCTTCGTCTGGGTCGAGTAGTAGCTGCTCGCGCAGAATCCATTGGAGTTCCAGTCGGCGCAGCTAAAAGCTTTGTTTTGAGGAGAAAGATCCAAACCTTGTCGAGGCATCAAAGCATTGTGAGGCAGCCGAGTGGAAGGTGGCGATGATGAGGGTGAAGGCGACCTTGGCGAACATTTTTTGAAGGAAAGCTATGGAGAACTGAGGTTTGATGACTCAAAGTGAGTTGCCTTCTCGGACAATGCCGAGGGCTTTATAAGCGCCTTGGCTTTTGTGGATTCAACCTGTCCGAGGCGGCTTCCCGCTGTCGCTGCTGCCCTCGAGTTGAACCTTCTTTTTGTCGGAAAGCGAGCCTCATTCAGCTGTGTGGCAAATCGAGAGCCAGCAGAATGTTTGGGATCTAGAACGTCAGTGATCACGTGGGGAGAAACCTGAAAGTGGAGGAAATCATTACTGGTAGCCAACGTGCCTGAGAGCAGATACAGATTGGTTGACATCTTTGCTCATCCATGTAATGTTCTCATTGAAACTAACATCTGAACGAGGCCCTTGATGATTGAGAATCATTACTCTCCTACGATTCCATACTCTATGGATGACTGTAGCAGGATTGTCAGTGAAACCTAACACACCAAATGGAATTCGTTGCTTTGTTCAAGACTCTAAAACGTGTTCACTTTCATTCTTTTCCATGCATCACCTTGAAAGACGCATTGTAAGACAAATATCAGACAGCCATATCGAAGCCTTCTGTGACGCACTTGTAGTTCATGCACTTTCTCACTCGGTCTTCCATCAATTCTCGCAACGCACTTTGAGGACGTGAAGCTGATGCCAGCGGCTGTCCTCACGAAGCCAAAAGTCCGTAATTTGCACTTGAACGTCTAGGTTTCAGCATCCGCCTCAATTTTGTTTCAAGATCCGCCTCAATTTTTTTTGAACCGTAATACCAAATCTGATGCTCGGTCGTCCCGAGTATTTTCTGCACTCTCACCCTCCTTCCCACTATAATGAGTTGAAGACGAAGAACGAGGAAGAGGAAAAGCGGCAATGGACGAGCCTGTTTTTGCAACCCGCCGGCGCCCACATCACTTCCCTGATCGAGGCCCCCTCCCTCTCCTTCCCAGAGAGCAACACGTGTTGATTTCAGTTTAGTCGTGAACACTTCCTTCTTCCAACTTCATTTGAGTGTGACGTTTGTTCTATTGCCAAGTTTCCGTGTGTGTTTTTTTCGCGCATGTCAAACCGGTAGTGCTTTCAGCCGCCTTTGAGATTCTTTTATTCCTTGAGGAAACATATCAGCGAGATCGACATTGTCAGTACTTTCTCACTTTGTACTCTTTCACTCTTGACAATTAGCTTTCATCAACCAAAGTTCGGGCAATGCTGGCCGCACCTCAAGTAAAACGCGTGAAAGCCTGGCACACCGCTGTAGACGTCCGTGTCGCCGTCCCAGGAATAATAGCCACTTGGACTGAAGTAGTAATAGTTGCGGCCTTGATATTCTTTTAAGGGCAAAGGTCTTGATGGCGTCTTTCCTCGAGGCTTGGCGGTAGACGACGCTTCAGTAGTCTTGGCCTTAGAGCCTGAATCTTCAGTGGAAGTTTGAGGGCCCGGGGTTGATGACGGAGGGTCTCCTGTTGGAGACAGGTCTTTGGGCCGAATCACGGCTGCAGAGGCCAAGAAAACCAGACAAAGTAAAGTAAAAGCAAGCAGTCTCATGGCAGCCGCGACGTAATCTGCCTTTCAAAAAGCGTCACCCCCTAGTCTTTATAGACGTTTCCTGTAAGGTCAAGAGGTGGAGGGGAGTGGCGTCATGACCCCTGTTGATCTCCGTCAAATGTTATCAACTTGGTGAAACAAAGAAGTCGATGAAAGGCACGGAAGCGTGGTGGCGGGGCGACGTGCAGAAAGTTGGTCAGGCGCTACGAGTCAATCAATCTTCGGTCAGAGAAAGGAGAGACGAGAGAGTCTCTCGAGTCGCCGGCTTCTTCCCCCTTCTCCTCCTCCTCCGTGGTCTGTCCTTTTCACGCCCGGAGAAGACAAGGCGGGAATTTTACACTGATATTTCTGGGACGAGGACGAGGAGTCGGAAATTCAAAGGTTCAAAAGAGGGGGACGTGCTGTGAGACAACATGGTTGACATTTTCCAGCATCCTCTCGATGTTTCGTTTTGATGAGTCGACACGTGCTACAGAAAGAGATCTCTGGCATGTTCCTGTTCCCAAAGCTGAGCGTTTTGTAGTCTGAGAGAATTTGAGCAAAAGGTAGATCGACGACTATAGACTTCTCTTGAACGTCTTAATGGGTGAGCGTCGAAACACAGTTGTTTTGCTTCTTTTTGAGTGAAGTCTGCGGCGACTGCACGAGGATCAACCGTGATACAGCCAAGAAAAAGCTATTGCGGGAGCGCCGAAGCACAACTGATTTACTTTTCTTTCTTCAGCAGAATCCTCCGACAATTGCTTGATGTCCAGATGTTTGCCGATTCACAAACATGTGGAAACACAGCTCGTCAAATAACTTGACTCGTTCGTTTTTTTGCTCCTAAACCGAAACTACGAGGTATTCCTTCAGACAATAGCAGAACAAGCTGTCCTTTAGCTGAAACTCTGTTGGCTTCAAAACCCGATTGTTCTTGAATCCCCCAAAAAGTATCGTATATCACTCGATTTATTCACAAAATGAAACACAACAACTTGAGATCAAGACCAACCAGCAACTAGCCTGTTCACGAAAGCCAGCAAATCATGGAAAAGCGCATCCTTTGTCTGTGCAGATCACATAGACGGTTCCCCTCGTTCTCGGCGCCACATCGATGATCCAATCAGGATCGTTGACTTGATAGCCGCCGTAGTTGAAGCGATAGACACCAGGATAGAGAGGTTGAGGAGCTGGAGCCGCTTCTGCTTTCAATAGAAGACAAGTAAGGCCGATAAGGAGGAATATCAAGGACTTCGACATTGATTTCCACCACAGAAAACAGTGAAACTACCAAAGCGGGGGCAGGCGAAGGCGGTTAAGAAGGCGCTCCGACCGTCGAGATCATCAATAACGTCATGCGCTGTGTCGTCCTCAGCGGGGGCGACCACGAAGAACGACAAGGAAACGTGCTCAAAGTTGCTCCGAAACGAAGAAACGACGACGTCAATAAATACCGTCTCTTTCCTTCTTGCTTCCTTCTTCTTGGATTGATGGGACTCGCCATGTTCGTGTTATTGCACGGATCTCCTCTGCGTCATACTCTACGTGGCTTTACTTGCAGCTGGAGTTTTTCCCTCCTTGCCAACATCTATCTTCCTCAGTTCTCATTCTGCAAGTGACGGTTGGTTCTGTTTTCCTCAAGTGCTTCCATCCCCTCCTCCCACTTGTCCTTTGATTGAATCGATGCCACGGGCACGCGGCCACAACTTCAAAAAGCGCACGTCCACCGATAAGGGGGGGGGGGCACGCCGCCTCCTCGTCGATATCAGATCGACCGTTCTGGGCAATTGGCGGGCGAGAAGACGTTTACGAGAGAGAAGAGACGAGAAGGGGAAGGGAAGAGACGACGAGCCGGGTGTTTCGCCGCTCTCTGAGCTCCCCTCGCCCGCGCCGAGGCGGTGGCTGTCCTGACCTAGTGAACGAGGCGCGGCCAAAAAATCAACTTGCTCTTTTCACGAACAACAGGCACGCCTCAAGCTAAAGGTGCACAAGCGTTCAGCTGAAAGCTTCCAAGAGGGATCGTGCACCCAGAAATCAAAGTCTGCGGGACAGCCGGGAGGGCAAGGAAGGGGGGCTACGTGCAGTTCTAGGACCGCGTGTGTTCTGTGTGATTCGCGGCGTTTCGTGGGGAGCAGCTGCAAGTTTTCCTCCTCGCGGTCATGTTGTCCTTTTCGTGATCAAAGGCGAAGAGGGACTGAAGACTAAATACGTGTGCGATCGATTCGAAACTCGTTGTTGTTGATTTACTGTAACCGGCGGCAATCAGCGCGAACTAATTGCATTGCTCGTTTGTAACCGTTTCAAGCAATTTTATCGAAACTCACTTCATTTGTCAATTGTTTCTTATTTGAAAAAGCCAACGGCCACGGGACGAAGCAAAATCTACCGAGATACTAGAATAAGCCTACTTTGTTGTAACTCATCTGAAAAAACTGCTCTTCAAGAATTTCTAAAAGCTTCACACAATTCTCGAGCAAAGGTTGCAAGCCTCTTCGATCCTGCAGTTGTTCTCCACCACCTCCACCTCCTCCCCTGCAGCACGCTTTTCATGCTGCGAGCATGTGCCAAGGGAGTGCGAGCTGCTTTTAGCACCCCCACCAGCCATTCTTTTTCTCAAACAGCCGCCTTCATGCTTTTGTTGCCGCTTGCCTTGATCTTCTTTGCTTCCGCTCAAGCCCGCACACATGGCCGCTTCTCAGCTGTTTGTTCGAAAGTGAGGCAGCCGAGGTGGCCCGGGGAGGGGCGAGCTGCTGGATGGTCTCCCCTCCTTCGTTTTGCACGTTCCTCTCTTTGAGCCATCTTCCTTCCTTCAAACCTTTGCTTTTTGACTCCATTCGTTTCTTTTTATTTGTTGACCTCCTTGAAAGAAACCTCGCATAAACACTTGGCTGTTGACGTCGAAGACGAGGGGAGAAGGAGGGCGGGGCGCAGGGCTTCCGCGTTTGAGTGTTCACAGTGTTCAATGAGGAATGGGCCTTCGAGTTCCTTATAGCTGGAGGGCTTGCGGATCGGCTTGTTGCATCAGCTTGGCGCTCTCTACGAGTAGGAGTTTCACTTAGATTTGTGCCACTCTTTCTCGTCCCTCATCTTTTATCTTCCACCTTCCATGATCAATTGCCCATCTTTCCACTTCCCTCTACCAGATTGAGCATGGACTGTAGAAGATTGAAGATAGAGGGATGAGAAAGAATGGAGCCTTATACTTAGTGTCGTCTTACTGTTAGTCATTTTGTTGACACACTCTCTCCTTCTCCAGATCATGAACACGCGTAGTGAGTCTCTTTGATGAGTGTCTGAGATAACTCGTTTTTTGATCTTTGGCTTATCAACACTTTTCAACCTGCACGTTGCAAGGGAGAAGAGGCTACAATTTACCGTCTCCTCTCCCTCTCCCTATTTAGATTCCTCTCTGACCTTCCTTTGACTTTCTTCTCGTTGTCGTTTCTTTCAATCTCCTACCGGTTCAACACAAAGCAGGCTTTCAGTCGGTGACTCGCCGATGCAGCTCATGGGTGTGGATGAAGTGATCTGGGCTTCTTGTGGAGCGGCTGGCACTTCGACCTCTTGTGGAGCTGTCGCTTTCCACGGCGAACGTCGCCTCTTCCTCGACATCAGCCTTGACTCACACGACGTGCTGGTTTCGTTGCGTGGTTGCGACGTCTGTCCCGGCTTCTCGATTCCGTCTCCTTCGAAGCCTGTTCAAGCCATTTCACAGGAAGAAGAGCTCGGTAAGCGCCAGGCTCTCTTCGATTTTCTTTTTATCACCACTCCTCACGGGCTGTTTTCGAACACGCCGCCAAAGTGCGGGAATCTTCTCCCTCAGCTGTTGAAGTTGACGAATGAGCGTGGAGATGCAAGCACCTTGGGCTCCCTCACACCGCAACTTCCGTTCGAGAGGGGGAAATAGAATCTAGGCTAGTCACGCGGTTTTCGTGGGTTTTCTCGACAGGCATCACGTGGTCCTCAAGTCTCAAAGTCAGTTCCTCCATGCGATGGGATGCTAGGCGTTTGTGTGCTGGCTGCAACCAGTTTTCGAAATTTGTTTGCTTCAAGTAGGTTCGGTGAGTTTTGAGGGACTCTTATAAGTCTTTCGTTCTATCCAATCTAATGTAGATGTGAATTTGTAGAGAGCATCAAGGACCTCTCGCCTCTGATCGACGAGCTCAGCGAGTTGAACGTTTGCGGTGGGCGGCGAGTTCGCTTCAGCGACGAGGTTGGCGAGGATCTGGCCACTGTGCATGTCTTGGACTGCGAGTCCATTCCCACCGTTCCACAGTCGGTCCTCGATCGACATCGAGGTATTCCTGACAAGACCCGTTTTCTTACTTTCTACCCTTTCCAGAGAAGGTAGACCGAGTGTCGATGGCTGCTGCAGCGACGGCGACGTGGTCCGTGGCCTTCGACCAACCCGCCTCTGATTGGCGTCGCCTCGCCGATACCTTCGCTCGACACAAAATCGCACTCGAGAACGCAGTCACAGTGGATGGAAATAGACTTCTCTGCACATTGAAGGTGAGCTGTGGCATAGTTTGTGGAAGAGTGTGCATTAATCGGAAATGACGGCAAACGACCGATACTCCGGCGCACCATTGCCTTTGAACGGCAAAGTTTGTAAACTTTTTGCAGTGAAACAGATTTCGAAGAAAACCACCAAAAAGAGACTCGATCAGCGATTATCTTCGCACTGCCAACATTTTCATGGAAAAGCGATGAAACAGACGACCTAGAAAGTGACTATGGGTTTAAATAGACATGAACTGATTGTGAAGGCGTAGCAAAAAAAACCCCCAAACGAATATTGAATCATTTGCACGATTCAAGATATTGCCCGGATTTAGAAACTCATCACGAAACAAGACACTTTTTTCAGTTGGACGCCTCCTTCCCGGCCGAGAAGACACAAGTCTTCGCCCGCTACACGTCCAACAACTGGCGTTCTTTCGAGGACATTCAAGGTGTTTGCCTCAAGGCCGGCGTCTCCTTCCACGCTTACAGTATCCAAGTGGTGCTGCCGGCCGACGCCCGTCCGGTGAGTTATGAGCCTTCGCCCGTCTCTCTCCTGCCACTCCTCTCACCCGGGTGGCAATCGGGGCAGCGTCGAGAGAGAGAGGAAGAGTGCTCTTACACCCATGGCTGCCTCTTCTCCTCTTCAAGTCCTGATAGCAGCGGGGGAAAGTCGTTGAAAGCAGCTCGAAAACATGGGCGGTCGAGGTCGAAAAGTGCAAGAAGTCGAGGAGAGGGGGAACGGAGGAATGCGAACATGTGGTTGGCGAGAATGAAGTGTAGCTGGTCGGATTGTCGAGTCCTGTGTTTCGCTCGGAGGCTATTTTAGAGAGCAAACAAAGAGAACTTATTAACGCAGACTTTTCCTTGAGAAAGTAACAAATGGATCAAATAGCATTTTTTGCAGGGCGACCTCGCCTTCATCGCCCTCTACTCGAAGACGACGACCGACGGCGGTCGTGTAGTCGAGCACTGGGACTCCAATGAAGGTCGCAACTACCAGTTCTTCGTCCCTCTTCCCACATCTCCAGCTCTTCCTGAACAGAAGGAGGCCACACGCTTCAAAGTCGTCTCGAGCAAGAAGAAAAGCGTCTCTGATTCTCCTTATTGGTGACTGATTCTTTTTCGGTGATCCGGGTCGTAGTAATCGAGTACTTCAACGCAGTCATGCAGTACAAACGTTGCTTCTAGCCATTTTCTAGCCTTCTTCTCGAGTGAAATTTGCCTGTGAACACCAGTTGCCTCTTCTTCTCGCTCATTACAAAAACGTACATGATATTTATTACCGGTAGCCATCTTGCACACAGTTCGTTCTTTCCCGGCGGATTCCACAAGTGTTCTTCAACTCTATGACGAGTTATGTTTGTAGAAATTTGCTCAAGTCAAAATATTTGTATAACTCTGACGTCGTCCTGCTTTCCCCCCCCCCCCCCCTGCCTTGTTGAAAATCCACCCCGATGCCCCCTCTAGCAATTACGCTAAGCGTCTGCCCTGGCTGATACCCTTCGACGGGAAATAAAACTCTATAAAAACGCACATTGCTCCTCGATTTCCTGTGTCACCACGGGCAACGACGGCCCTCATCGCTCCCCGACTCAAAGCCAAAACTCATAAGCCGGGACGCTTCCGATGCCGCGCGACGACCTCGAGGCGAGGGCCTCTCTCAGCCCGTCCAGCACTACTCGTCCCTCGCATGCCCACGAACTACGTCTTGAACGCGACATCGCCCGCCTTCACGAGAAACTCCTGCAACGGACGCGATGCACCATTATTATGGCCATCGTCTCTATATCGTTGGCGGTTCTCTTGACCGGCTTGCTGCTGTCAAACCATGTCTATGAGATCCTTCAACATGCTCAGGTTTGTCTGTCTTTCCTTGAAAGCTGATTGATCACTTCAGAACGATCACAAGTACAGCCTTTGCGAGGTCCACGAACTGTGCCAGAGCACCATTCGAGCCATCAACTGCACGAGCAACGCGAGCGTCGTTCGATGGTTCATGCTTGGCGACCGAAACTGTGAGCGTGAAGACCTACGCGTGCCGATTTGAGCACGAGAGCTTTAGCCAGGGTGAATAAACCGTCTGAATCGTGTGGTCTGTAGTCTTCCTGCTGCTTCTGCTTCTTCCTTCTTCTTTTTTAAAGTCAGAACTCAAAATAAGTCAGAAAGATCGAAATGACCGACCACTGAACGAACAACGCGCTTCTTTTGAAGGAAATCTCCGACTTGAAAACACATACGACGGAGTTGGGATGTGGGGCCGTCGGTGAGCGATGGGGCTTCCAACGCCAGTCACGCAGGCGCCCCCCCCCCCCCTCTCAGCCTGGAATCTGCGGCTATCAGGGGCTTCTTCACCGAAATCACGTCCCTAGCCGTTAATTTGAGGGGAGACGACTTGAACCGCGCGCGCTCGCGTCGGGTGCCGATGCAACATGACAGAGACAGTCACCTTCCAAGAGGTGGGAAGGGGACTCGTTTGCCAGAAGGATCAGGTCGGATGCATCCGCGCGCAAGCTTCATCCCTTTCATCTTTTCACATTCTCTCTCTCCTTTCTTTTGCTGCCCATATCTAGGGGCGGCCTTCTCCTTCGCAGCTTCGAGTCGTTTCGTGCTTCTTTTTGCTCATCGCGCGAGCGCCACTCGCTCCCCCGACCGCTAATGTCCGGCCCCCGATGAGGACCTCCTAGATGGTTTCGAGTTGTTTAAAAGACGAAGTGAAAGCGACCCTCGGGTCATTTCTCAAGTTTCCTTTTCCTCTCAGTGGTTTTCGTTTTAGAAGAATTTCTGTCTAGAGACATCGTTTTTCTTCAGGGAATGCGGGCTTTGGTGGTCTTGCTTCTGGTTGGTGTCGTCGTTGCGCAAGAGAACGAATTCGAAGAACATTTTGAGCCGACAACGCTCTCGCCTGCCGAGCTCAAGGCCTTGAAGTAAGTCTTTACTATCAGTATACTGTAATTGAATAAGTTGTCGAAAACAAAACACAACCCTTCCAGGGCGAGACGAGTTGTCGAGCAGCTCTCGGACTTCTCCGTAAATGGTGACAAGAAGTTTGCTGTTTGTGAGTCTTTCTCTTTTTTCCTTGATTCCCTTCAGACGTCGGTCCCGCTAATGGTCTTCGACGTCTCCTCGTTCAAGAACTTGATGGTGGTGTTCCCGATGGAACTCCCTGTAAGCTTTATTTCCTGTCAAAATTAACGCCGTGTCCAAAAAAACTGTATCCATCCAGCATCTACCCAAGAAAGTTTGCCCGTTTTTGCCCTGTGAAGAAAGAAACTAACGGTCTTTTTTAGCGGACGTCGGCACCTTGGCGGGCGACATCTACGACGACAACCACGTAACGCACCTGAAACATGGTTGGTCCTGGTTGGAGGAGACAAAGCAACGGGGAGAAACATGCTTTTCCAGAGGCGAAGATCTGGACGCCATCGCCCTTCCCCGAAAATGAGACCGAGGCGCCCGTTTCCGCTCCGCCGCCCAAATCGAAGAATGCCTCGAAGGGCTCGTCCAGAAACCACAAGCCCGGCCCCATCGGCCCTCCGGTCACTGGTTCCGATGCACCTCAACGAACCGGCGGTGAGATCTCTTGACTTTTTTCCTCATAACGTCACGCCTTCCTCGTCATTTAGTCCTCACCAAGACAAAAAGCTCCGCAACATGCGCTTCGATGAAGGAAAAGGTTTCAAGCCGGTTTATTTCGTTTCGCCTTCCCTAATTGCGCACCTTCAAAGCTCCATAAAATTACGGGGTTCCAGACGTAAAATAAGGAGGAAATCGTTAAAGAAAAATCGGTTTTCAGAGTGTTCAAAGTCGATCTTCTACATCACTTCGCCGGTGACTCGTCGGTCTCGAAGGACCTTCACACTCTTCGCGACGACCGTCTCGGCCGATCAATGCGCCCGCACTTGCTTCGAGTTCAACTGCGCCGTCGCGCACTTCAATCCCGAGAATGGGCAGTGCCAGTTCAATCCCGGCACCGCCCTCAAGGTCAAGCCTGGAATCTGTCCCGCATGGCCTAATGAGCTTTTCGAGTTCGTTTTTTTCCTCTTTCTTTTTTTAGAAGGCTCGAAAACTTGTCAAAATTCATCATTTGCAGCAATAATATCTCAACGAAGGCATCGATCAAGATCTTCTGTGTTCAATGCCAGGCGAACAAGGAGATCCACAGCAGCAGCGGAGGTGGTGTGGCTCATCAGAAGGCCGGTCACTCCAACGGCGATTTCAGGAAGCGCAGTCGCAACAGCAGGTTGGGAGCTTTTGTAAGAGAGAAAACGTTTCAGAGGCAATCGTAAGCGTCGCGGAGGACGACGAGGCTCGAAGCGTGACCAGGCCGCTCGCTCGTGATCAAAGAAAATACCTCAACTTGTTCAAAATGAAAGCTCGTAGAGAGGATAAAAATATTTATTGCTCCGACTGGCGTTCAAGTGGTTTTTATTTGAAACTGGCAATAAAAGAGCAAAAATGTGGTAGTCGAGTTGCCTCGAGAGGGGGTTTCCGGGCTGAGGGTAACCTCACGAGTCCGGACCTGCCACGTCGAGTCCCTTTCTCCGGGAGCCTTTATAGGCGTCCTTCCGTTTCCCGCGTAGAGACCGCGGGTTTCTACGCAACATTGCACAACTTCTGAAAGGTAGCCACTCTGCTGGCTCCACTCGCATTCACATCACCAATCAATAACTATGACGTCTAGATAAATGATAATTTCGCTAGTATACGATGCATTGCTCAGGAATTTATTGGGTCACACAAAATTTGCTCCAAAACGAAGGAAGGCAATTGGAAAAAGAAGTGGCGTCCAGTGTGGAAGAGAGCAGGCTGCTCCAAAAGGTCCCTCTCTTGGGTAGCACTTGCAAACGCTAAACCAGCAGTGGCAAATGTGAGTTTGCTTGTCGCAAGGATCATCTCTTGGTAATCCGCACTCAGGATAGAAGGCTTCGATAATAGGTGTAAAGATCGTAAGAGCAAGAAGGACGAATAGAAACGCGCCCGAAAACATTACGACTCAATATGCTTCTTAAGGAAAAAAGTCTTTAGCAGCGTCGACACACATATAGTAGAAACGTCTTCAGAATACCAATTTTCCGACGCCGCTCTAGTGAATTTTCATTTCCTGACATTATTCCAAAACCGCATCAGGTGTTGGATTTGGTGGCGACTTAATGAAACTGTTGAAGGACGTGAAAACGAGCATCGCCGCGTCAGCACTCAGCAAGAAGATGTTTCCGATGCATCCCAAGGTGAAGCTGCAACCGCGTCTTTGAATGTGAAGAAAAGCGAAGTGGTGCATTTTTGAGTCATATACGCAGATCCAGATTTATCGAAAAACACCTACGTAGTATAGATGTCGCTGGCGTAGTCTCCGAGAGCAATAAGGAAGAGTCCGTAAAGTAAACAACCGCTATATGGCAGGATCACCATAGAGAACTTGCATTTTTCATAGTACTTCGAGCTGAACTGCAAACAAATTGCAAGTAAAGTTCCCGTGCATCAAAAATTCTAACAATCTTGATGTAGATATTATTAGGATCTGAATTGAACTCCTTGACGTCTTCTTTGTAGTTGTCGTACCATTTTGTACAGAAGCCGCAGTTCACCTTCAAATCGGCCAACTAACCAAAGTTGTTTCACTCACTAGCAATGCGACACCGCGAATGATGGAAAGTATCAAATACGCCGCCGATGTGGAGACCCATTCTACAATACAATAATATTTTCAGAAAATCCCAAGTGTCTAGCACTCACTCATGTAGAAAAATGCGGCTGCAATCGTAGCAGCAAATGTCTGTAAAAAATGCAGTGCTAAAGTTTATGACTCACCGCTACGAGGACATTCTTGATCACTCCACAGCAATCCATGTCTTGTCCATCTGTCATCTTTCCCACCTCTCTCAATGCAAGCCAAGAGATCGTCAGAGCTGAAAGAGACATTTCAAAACAGTCTGTTGTTTTCGACAAACCAAATGAACTGGTCCATTGCCTTCCAAGAACGAGATAAGCATTCCATTGTGCTGAATCTTCGACGGCTGTTTGGCTGGCGCTTTGGATGAGCATCGTAATGCTCTCAACTAGAGAGCCAATCAACAAAGCCTTTAATAATTGGGGAGTCTTCGAGTCGATAAAGATTCTCCTAAATTATTTCAACATGGGAGCTCTTGATAGCTCTACTTGAATTGATAGGCAAACGAAGCAAGAAGGGCGAGTATTAATAGACATCCGATTCCTGTTTGAGCACTGATCCACGATTTTGGCACGCCTCCTTCAGCCTCCATCTCATCAAAGATTGCTCGGTAGCAGCCACGCGTTCTGTAACAAATTTTTGAACGTTTTCGTATTAAAGGCAAAACGACACTGAAAAGTTTTCCCATCAAAGGCGTCCCGGGATGACTACCTGGTTGAAATTGGCTTCCCGGTGGCATTTGTCAATGTTTTTTTCCACGTAATGTCATTTGTGTTTCCGCTCGTCCCTGCCCGCCTGTGCTACATGGTGTCCATCAAAGCAGCCCCGGTGTAGTATAGCCTCCAGAGAGATGCCAGGCGAACAAGGAGATCCACAGCAGCAGTGGAGGCGGTGTGGCTCATCAGAAGGCCGGTCACTCCAACGGCGATTTCAGGAAGCGCAGTCGCAACAGCAGGTTAGGAGCTTTTCTCATTGTGAGAGAAAAAAAATGTTTCAGAGGCAATCGTAAGCGTCGCGGAGGACGACGAGGCTCGAAGCGTGACCAGGCCGCTCGCTCGTGATCAAAG
>JAQIXL010000570.1:0-28744 GCA_034700245.1 Poikilolaimus oxycercus | reverse complement strand
TGGCTCTTCGTTGAGCTCGATAGCCAATGCTTTCGAAAACTCGGAAATTTCTGGTTTGGACAAAAAATGTTGACAACAGATCTCCTAGAGCTCTTGACAATGAGTCAATTTTACTGGATTGGGCTCGAAAGTATCATAGGCACGAATTGGAAATGGATTGACAATAAGGCAAGCTTAAGAAAACTTTCCGGCAAACTGAAGCATTCAGAATCTGACGTATACGTCCTGGGCAACGGGAGAGCCATCAAACGATGAGAGCAAAAGTTGCACTCAAGTGCAGGCTTCAAGCCGTAAGTGGTCAGCAATTGCTTGCGATACCGAGCTGCCGTTTGTTTGCGAACTATTTATTTGACACATCAAGTTGATTGTTCATTGAGGGTTTGAGATAAATATTTGTACAATAAATAATTGCCTGCTTTGAATCACTGAAAGCGAACAGTTCAAAGCCAGGCACATCATCAGAACGGGCTCTCATACAACCCAAAAACAGTTGCCTCCGACAGTCATTTATGAGGAGTCACTCTGCTAAACAACAGTCTTCATACATCAAAATACACGCGACCTTTCTGCCTCTCTCTCTGAAGCGATACGGCGAGCGAAAAGCGAGTGGCCTGTAAATTTCTTCCCCGGGAATTGCAGACGGCTTTTCTCACGACACACGTGCAGGTGAACTCAATGAGCCTGTTCCCGTTCATCTCGCTATTCTCGTTAACAACGATTGCCCGTGGCCTCAATTGCACCGTTGGCTTTATTTCGATCACTCCCTATAATAGCGCAACCGACGTGGAGGTGGCTAGTATGCCGTGCCTGAATGGGCGTTGTGCTAGCTTCAAAATGACAACAGCGACAATCGTCTACGAATTTGAAGTCGAGTAGGTGTCTTACAATTGGCTGACGAAACGTCCACTGCATCCTCCTCACAGTTTCTCAGATCCTGATTTAGCTTGACGACGATGTTTTGTGCACCCGAATGGCTTCTCAACAGCTCTGCTAATGGGTGCACAGATTTTGCTCCCTCGAATCAGGCTTCATTTTGCGTTTGTGACACGGACAATTGCAACAGCGGCGGCACGCAGCCATATCCGGCCGATACTTCTGACACGCCTATCCTCTGTTACGAGGGGCTGGTCTACGATGCGAAAGTCGTCGGTTAGCTCTTTCACTTGACTACAAGCCCGTGAAAAGGCCAAACAGGCGGCGACCTGATTCCCTGCTTTGGCGTGTGCTACTCTGTGTCAGTGAACATCTCTCTTGCAAGTGGAAAATTCGATGCGACCCTCTACACTTGCATGCCAAAGGGATTCTATAAGGACGACAAATGCTTGGCGTTGCGGGAAGTGGAAGTTTGCAGGTTGAGCCCAAATTTTCTTCGACCACCTCCGTTTTAGCTGTTCGTTCAGTGCTTGCCTAGATCCAGGCGAAAGAGGCGCTTATTCCGAACCAATCGTGGACTTGGAGTGCATCCGTGGCAGCTTCATCTACAATATCTTCGAACTGGGAGCTAATGTGAACACCTTCCAAGTGCGAGTTCCTTGCCCAAACGGAATGTGTCGAAATGTGTACACGATTTGCGACTCTCATGTCGACGTTTGTTCACGTTTTCTGGAACTGAACCAACTTCGCTTTTAGGAGCCGGGCTATCTCGGGCAGATAATGGTGGAGCGATTTTGTGCTCCGCATGAGTTGGTCGAAGAGATCACGGGACGCCGTTCGGGTGGCTGTGGTTTTCTCAACAAGAGCATCACGTTCGATACTTTTAACGCCGCTGCCTGCTTCTGCGACAGTGCCGTTTGATGAACTTTCGAGGCTAACTCTGTTTCAGGCGGATTGCAATGCAATGTTCGAGGATCTACCACCAGCCAGCACCGACCAACGAACGTTGTCCTGCTTCAGTGGAATCGGATACAACGACTCTGTGCCGGTTGACAGCTTTGCTCAATGTGCTGGAGTTTGCTCGTCGACGACGATGCACCAGGACGTCCTGCCTCCCAACTACGTGACGGTCTATTCCTGTGCGACGGTGGAGTTATGTCAGTTGTGGAATGTGACAATGAATTCTTGTGGACAAGTCTACAATGAAGTTGAGGCCTGGTTCGTGTTTTGTACTTGATGCCACAGCAGTTCAGCTGTTGTAACACGCCGAACTGCAATCAACCAAAAGCATCGACAGCTATACCGAGTCCCGGTGGATGCCCAAAAGGATGGAGTAGATCAGCGGTTTATCAAAAGTGCTTTCTTCCCGTTACCAGTGCTACTGTTAGTTTATAATGACTAGCTAGAAGGACAATCTAGAGCTGGAACGTCGCCGAGTCGACTTGCCGCAACACTAAGCGTGGCTCATCGCTTGCATCGGTAGCGAGCGCCTTTGAGAACTCGGAAATATCTGGTTTGCGGTAGCAAATTGACCGTATACGGCTTCCTTTTGGGACTTCTTGCCACTTCTCAATTTTATTGGATCGGCCTTGAGAGCATCGCAGACAGAAATTGGCAGTGGATTGACAGTCACGTAAGTTTCAAGAATTTTCAACTGTGAAACACAATGCAGAATCTCACCTACACATCTTGGGCAACTGGAGAGCCATCTAGTTCTCAGAACTGTGCCCGAGTGCAAACTTCAAGTCGCAAGTGGTCGGCTATTCCGTGCAATACTCAGTTGCCCTATGTTTGCGAGCTCTTTATATAGTGCGCGTAAACCTTTTCCTTACCAAAATCTTCCATGAGCTTGCGAAAAGGAGCAGAATCCGAGTTGTCACGGTTCAACCTGCTAAACAACACGCTGGCATCAAAATACCTCGTGGACTCTCGCACGAAGCGATACGGCAAGCGAAAAACGAGAGAGAAGGCTTGTAAATTTCTTTTCCCCGGGTTCGCAGCCTGCTTGTCTCACGCCACACGTGCAAATGCCAGCGCTCTTAATGAGCTTATTGGCCTTCTTCTTGCTGGCTGCTATACCCGCCGTTCATGGGCTTCTGTGCACGAATGGCTATGCTTGGGTCAGCCCCATCGACGGAAAAGTTGGCTCGCACGTGGCTAGCGCGCAGTGCCTTAACGGGCGCTGCGCCAGCTTCTTCTTGATGGCGACGACATTCATTTTCGAGGGTCAAATCAAGTTTGGCAAAGTTTTGTTACATCAATAAATTCAGGCTCACATCAATGTTTTGCGCACCTGAATGGCTTCTGAATGGAACGAGAAACGGCTGCAGGGATCTTACGGGTGCAAATGCGGCCACTTTCTGCCTCTGCGATACGGACGACTGCAACAGTGGTGGGACAGAGACACAGCCGGCTGACACTTCTGGCACGCCAATTCTCTGCTATGAAGGACTAGTCAGCAGTGCTCAACTCATTGGTTCGATTTCTTCTTTTGCTCAAAAGTATCGATCAGGTCAAACGGGTAGCCACTTGATTCCCTGCTTCGGCGACTGCTACTCCATATCAGTGAACACGACCTTGTCCTTCGGACCCTTCGATGCAACACTCTATACATGCATGCCCAGGGACCTTTACTTCAATCTCTCGGTGCCACTTAATTTCTCCCTGCCTCTCAACAGCTGTTCAGCGTTACGTGAAATCGAGATTTGCAGGTAGAGCCTTGTTTTCTAATCCAGAGTGCCCCTTTTCAGCTGTTCGTTTAGCGCATGTCTAGATCCGGGCGAGAAAGGCGCCTATCCAGAACCTGTCCCCAATCTTGAATGTGTTCGAGGGACGTTTGTCTACAATGTCTACGATGAGGGTGTCCAACTTGGTGGCAGTTTCCAAGTTCGAGTCCCCTGTCCAAATGGCATGTGCGGCAATGTTTACACACTTTGCAACTCGCATACTGGAGTTTGTTGACGACTCGGATCATGAACGCTTTTAAAGGGATTTATCGGGCAAATCATGGTGGAGCGCTTTTGTGCCCCACATGAGTTAGTCGAAAACATCATTGGACGTCGGACTGGCGGATGCGCCTTTCTTGATTTGGACGAATTTCCACTTCAAGGCTCGGAACACGCCTTCGCTTGCTTCTGCGACAACGCCGTTGAGTCTGCTTTTTCGAACAACTTGTCAATTCTTTTAGGGTGGGTGCAATACCATTTTCGGGAACTTGCCCGTCAGCACTGCTCCGCGAACGATGTCGTGCTTTAATGGAATCGGATACAACGACACGGTGCCCTTCGATAGTTTCTCTCAGTGTGCCGGTGCCTGCTCTTCGACCACATTTCATCAGGACTTTCCTAAGCCCGACTTTGTCACTGTCTATTCCTGCGCTACAGTAGAATTGTGCTCAATTTGGAACATCCCGATGAACTCTTGTGGGGAAGTCTTCAACGAAGTTTATGCATGGTCAGCTTCTTTAATGCACTTATGAAGGTTCAGTTGTTGTAACACGCCGAACTGCAATCAACCGAAGGTGTCGACGGCCACGCCGAGCCCTGGCGGCTGTCCAAGTGGCTGGACGAGATCCGCTGTCTATCAGAAGTGCTTCCTTCCCGTTACTAATGCTACTGTTTGTTTTCCTTGCAAATCAAAATTGATTGATTAGAGCTGGGATATAGCCGAATCGACTTGTCGTAGCATAAAGCGCGGCTCTTCTCTGGCATCGGTGGCCAGCGCTTTTGAAAATTCGGAAATCTCGGGTTTGTTAGAACAGAAATGCGGGAGCTTTTAGGCCTTCTGCAGATATCCGTATTTTACTGGATCGGACTCGAGAACGTGGCTACCAATAATTGGAAATGGATTGACAATCAAGCAAGTTACAAGAAAAAAAACGACTACCATGGAAATTTATCAGAATCTCACATACACAGCCTGGGCGAACGGAGAGCCATCAAGCAGTCAGAGTTGTGCACGTGTGCAGGCCTCAAGTCGCAAGTGGTCGGCGATCGCCTGCGAAACACAATTGCCTTTTGTTTGCGAACTGTTCATTTAACGGGCCGTTTTTCAATAAGACATAGCTTGTCGTCAACGATCACAAAGACACACTTTCAACTTGCAATCAACACTGCAACGCTTGAAGAACGTAGGACGTTGAGCTAGTCGAGTCATTGTGTTCACTAAGCTGCAAATTTTTTTGTTACTGCGCGGCTGCCCTTTTCCTTGGAAACATGGTTTCAACGCAACACTTTTTTATCACGAATGTAAGATCCAACAAATAAGCAAGAAAGGGAAAAGATGTATCGTTGTGTCTCCAGTCCTCTTACCACTGACAGTATTCGAGGATGCAGACACGGCTGCTGCCAGGGATGTGGCAGTAGCACTGGAGGCGACTGTTGCATTGACCTCCCAACGTCGCCACGCCTCCGCGCCACTGTTTGGATCTGCAGTTGTGGTTGCAAGTTGAGTGATAGCACGATGCACGTCGGACGCGTCCGGCAGACTCGAACGCTTCGGATGATTCCATCTGAAAGCTCACTCTTAATCGATGATGCGACGACGAACTTACCGAAGAGTCGTCTGCATATTCCGGATCGGTGGGTGCTGCGTTGATGAAAGCGAGAACAGCGAAGACGGAGAGGATGAGGAGGACTTGCATTCTTGATGGGGCGCTTGAGGACTGCCTTGACTTCGCACTTCGTCGGGGGATTTTATAGCTGTCGAGAATGGCTGACAGTAGAGAAATAGCGTGTCCAAAGAAGAGAAAGAGTGACAGAATCAATTCCATTGAGAAATTACAAAATTGGTCGGCGTGATATGATGAGTCGGATCTAAGAATAGGTCGGATCTGGTTCTACGGTCTTGTCAACCAAATTGTCTGGAAATTACTGCTAGGAAGTCTTCTAAGTAGGCAAGTCTTTGATCAGTTCACTGTTTTACTCAAAAAAATGAGCCTTGATCAGCGACACTAAATCCCTTTCTAAAAAGAAACGCTAAAAGAAAAGTCGATGAAAAATGGTTTACCGGGCAATTTCGGAGTCTTTAGTTAACAAAATTCTGAGTCGAGACCATTTTGCAACGGTGATTTAATGCTTGCCAATTTTGTAAGTTCCGAAGGAAATTGATTCTTTCAGTATTTCTCTTCTTTGCCACGCTATTTCTTCACTGCCTGCCAATCTAGGCAGCTATATAATCCGTCGGCAGAGTGCGAAGTCAAGGCAGTTCTCAAGCGGCCCATCAAGAATGCAAGTTCTCCTCATCCTCTCCGTCTTCGCTGTTCTCGCTCTCATCAACGCAGCACCCACCGATCTGGAATACGCTGCCGACTCTTCGGTAAGTTCGTCGTCGCATCATCGATTAAGATTGAGCTTTCAGATGGAATCATCCGAAGCGTTCGAGTCTGCCGGACGCGTCCGACGTGCATCATGTTATCACTCGACCTGCAACCACAACTGCAGATCCAAACAGTGGCGCGGAGGCGTAGCGACGTTGGGAGGTCAATGCAACAGTCGCCTCCAGTGCTACTGCCACATCCCTGGCAGCAGCCGTGTCTGCATCCTCGAATACTGTCAGTGGTAAGGCAACGGAAATGCGTCGCTCGCCATACCCCCCGCATTGAATCCCCTGTTTATTGTTCTTTTGATGCATAAAGATTTACTCCCCGATTTCATTTGAAGCACTCGGTCGAGACGTCGCTGTTGATAGCTAAATGACAAACACCAAGGAGAATTTTCCATTTCTTTTTATTGAAGCAATTACAATAGAACAAATCAAGGCTCTTGATTAAGGTGAAACACCGAAATTGATACTCCGCAATTTTTGCATTGGCATTGCAAGCGACGCTTTTTCGATGCTTTACCACTGGCAGTAGTCGAGGATGCAGACGCGATGGCTGCCCGGGATGTAGCAGTAACATTGGAGTTTGGTGTTGCATTGACCTCCGAGCGTGTCGACCCCTCCGCGTCGCTGCTTGAATCTGCAGGCGTGGTTGCACGATGCGTGATAGCACGATGCGCGTCTCACACGAGCGGCCGATTCGAATACCTCGGATGATTCCAGCTGAAAGGTCATTTTCAGTAAACAATCTCGGCCAGCGACTTACCGAAGATTCTTCATCGTAGTCTAGATTGCTGGGTGCCGCTTCGAGGAGAAGGAGGACGGCGAAGGCGGCGAGGACGAAGAGGGCTTTCATTTTTGTCCGGGCTTGTCGGCTTGAAAGACTGGTCTGACTCCAGCCGTCAAAGGCACCCATTTATACTCCTCCAAAGTGGCTGAGGCAAAGGAAATCGTGTGGGCGTTGAGGGGAGACAGTAGTGAAATCATTTTGAAACAACATCTAAGCGGAAACGTTCGAACAAAGGAATCAACGGAAGTGATGGAGTCGGCTGTGACGTGCATCTTGTTATCTCTTGGCCCGCATCCATCCGTAGTTGCCGAGACAAAGAGCCGTGCGGAGGCGTAGATACGCTTGTAGGTCAATGGAACTGCTAATTTAGTCGTGAAACGTTGGTATTTTGTTGTGGCAGAGAAAATTCATCTGACCAAGCAGTACGCTTTGCATTTTGGCTTCTAGAGTCAACAGTTGACCCTCCTAGATCATCGAGCGCACGCAGTGGGAGCAGCCGCGGCGATTGTGCAATTGTTAGTCAGCACGCTGCACGCGCGTCGATCTCCGGTCTCCAGCATTGGCTCTCGACATTGATCGACCCTTTCTCAATAATGCCGGCTGACTATCCGGTTTTCATTATCGATGCTTTCACTTCAAAACCCTTTGCTGGCAACCAAGCAGCCGTCTGCCTCATTTCAAAAGTAAGAGTAGCCCTTTTCGTTTCTTTCCAAGGAACTCGAAACTGGGCAATGCCAAAGGATCGGAGCCGAATTCAACCTTTCGGAGACGGCTTTTCCGGTTCCGATTGACGGAGACTTCAAAACAGGTCGGTCTTTTCCTTTTGAGATTATGCTCAGCTTCTCACTTTCACCTTCGATGGTTCACACCGGCAAGTGAGGCACCGATCTGTGGTCATGCGACTCTAGCGACATCGCATGTTCTCTTCAATCATGCAGGTTTATTCTGTCTTCATTGAAATGTTGGCTTTAGGAAATGAAAATGAAGAGCTTCACTTCTCGACAATGTCGGGCGATCTCCACGTCAAGCGAGTCGCCGACGGCTATCTGAGTCTCAATTTCCCACGCTACACATTGCACTCAATCGATGCGCCGTTTCTTTCCGAAAACAAGGCACTGGGCAGATTCCCGCCGGTGAGCGCTTCGTTTCTTCATAAAGTTTTGTAGATCCAAGCACCGGAGTTTCTCGAAAAGCTGACTAAAGTAAGTTTTGACAAAAGAGAAGGCATTTTATCACGAACAGCTGGTTGTGCCCAACAATGTCGCCATCGAAGCGCTGGCTTACGCCGTGGAGCCAAAGGCGGTCATCATTGTGATTGACGAGACAACGACAAGAAAGCAGCTAGAAGCACTAAAGTTTCCGCATGCAGAACTCATGGCTTCCCATCCGGAAGGCGATTTTGTGAATGACGTCATCATCACTGTTCGTCCCAAAGATGCCGCAGCTCATGGCTTTGTGGACGAAAGCGGGGAAGCCTACGATTTTTCGCTTCGCTTTCTATGTCCCTGGACTGGCGTTGACGAGGATCCTGCCACGGGTTCAGCACAATGCGGGATGGCGCCATTTTGGGCGGCCTTCCTCGACAAGAAATCCGTTTATGGTGAGTTCCATTTCTAGCAAGGAAGCTCTTCAGCTTTCCAAGCCTTCCCGAGTCGTGGCGCACAGCTTCGCGTCTCGCTTGAACTTCCAGATCGCGTTCTTATTCGTGGAAAGGCAGTGACCGTCGTATCTGGGCAGATTCATCTCGATGAGTAGACTTCTCTAGAACGTCTTTTTCTGCGATCAATAAAGCATTTATAACATCGGAGCACATTCCGCTACAATCCTTCGCGAAGCTGTTCGAGCTTGCTAAAAAGTCGATTGTCACAGGCGCATCTGCAAACGTGATTTCGATCGCATCTTCCGTCAGCAAGACCGCATGTTCTCTAACACTCATTCAATGAGTTGGAAGGCCTCGAAAACTTACAAATCGAGAGCACGACACACCGCAGAGTGCATTTCCGCCTAGCTGACAGCTTAAAGCCTGCGATGGCTGAGTAAACGAGAAGAAAAGGAGAAATATGAACAACTTGCTGATCATTCTTTTCCCTCTTACGAAGAATCGAAGCTGAGCGAAGACCTCACTAGCGCCGTGTCAGCACATTATCGAATCTGCAAACGCTTGACGAAATCATTTCGTTAACAAGTTAAAAGACGAAAAGTTTGGGAAGAGGAAGAGTGCCGCGGCAAGTCGACGACGGCCTGGAGCCCGCATTTAAAACGGGTTTGGCCGCATAACGCATGTGACCTCGGCTGGAGCAGAGGGGGACTGGGAGGTGGAGAATGGTTCCGCCACCACGAAAATCATTCTATTTCAACGCACGCTGGCGTAACTCTTACTTATTTCCTTCTTTTCAATTCGTATCTTTTGGTTCACAGCTCCTTTTTTGTTGCTTCAGAGCATGAATCAACTGGTTTCCTCGCGAAAGCGTCCTGGAGAGGAAAGCTATGAATCGGTGTTCAAGTCTTCTTGTCTCGGCGCGTCGGGTGAACGCGGGGCAGGTTTTGGATTCGGGCAAGCGACAAGCCAAGCGACCAACGCTGGTGTATTTGGAGCTCCGCAACATGTACAGAGTTTTCAAGAACATTCATTCTTTTTCTTAGAACGGCGACCAGCCTTCTAATGTTTTGACGAGTGGCTATAAACGACTGACTGCAATTGATACTCTAACGTGGTGCAGCGGAAATCGAAATCGCGACTGCCGAGCATACCCCAAGAAGAACTAACCTTCATAACTCGTTAAGTTCAATGTTCCATCATTGGTGCAGAATAAATGCACTGTGCCGTTGTAATGCATCTTGAATTGGTTCAGCTCAGCATAGAGGTGTGCTAATAAGTGGCCTTTGCAGCTGAAAATAAGAGACATCGGCCAAACTACAATATAAACTTCATGAAGGCGTTACCAAACAGTCAGACTAGAAAGGCATCAAATGATGAAACACACACGTGGCGATTTCAATATGTGCGATAGGCAGAGGGTGCGACTGTGAATGACGCGCATTGAAGGCGCAAACTGTAGCGAGGATCAAGCCTTGCCTACGTCGGAATTAATTGTCCCCATGTTCGAGTGCGACTGCTTTAAATTGAAAGCCGTCAACTGATTTCAGTGCACCCGTGAGTTCATGATGCGTCCTCTACTGACAGTTCTCGTTCTTTTTGTGTCTTGCTCCACCTCCTGCGATGTCTTTCCCAACAACACTGCCACGCAGTACAACTGGTGGCAGAGCGCGAAAGGGCTCATCACCTTCAGGAACGTCAGACCAGAAGACACTGACGGTTTGTGGCTCATTTTCCTTTAAAAGCTCTTACAATTAGACATCTAAGAGTACCCGATTTATCTGACAAAACCAATGACTGTAGCGATTCGGTACGACTCTCCATGCACCAGTCTCCGACTCCGCATGGATGTCCGAACTTGGTCGTGGACTAACTGCGCGTGGACGGAAGTACCAACTCTGGGACTGCTGTAATAGGATGTTCTCAAATTGAGGAAGAAATTTGCAGAAACAATTTGGATGCCTGTACACACGGTGTGGTTTGTCCGTTGGTGGCTGGCAAAGACGTGTGGACAAAGCTGACGATCGACTTCGCGCCGTACTCATCCATCATCAATCTCCTCCAGAACGACGCGTCCTATCAACACGAAACAAGACTCACAGATAGAGACACAAACGATGTCAACAGCATTACGGCACAAGCGCGCTCCTACACGACGGAATAACATTTGTCTACCTCATCTACCCCATGATGCTAGTTTGTGACGTTCTGAAGTAAATATTTCACTTTCGTTGCACATAAACCCAATGTGGAAAAGAGTATTTTCTGTCGAAGACCATACAGTCTGTATAATTTATTTTCGTCATGAAAATTTAATCGAACTAGGGTATGCGATCCTCAAATTGCACAGTCCAGTTCATTTTCTTCATGCTTGGACGTCGATGTGATGAGCTCGTGGTTTCACTCTTGGCTGGCTTGCTTGATTTCACGTTACGAGAAGATTGTCGTCTTTTCGATCGTGTGACCTCCCGCTTGGCAGTCTCTTTCAAGCGCCTAATGTGCTCAAGTCCACATTGTTCATCCTCTCCAGCAACGTCATAATCGTCGTCAGAAATGTCATAATAGGCGTACATACTGTTGTCGCTATCGGAAGAGGAGTTGCAAAGGCTGCAGCAGACATTGTCATGGTCATCTTCATCGGCCCCCTCGTGGTCTATCATTGAGCGCTCGATCCAGTTCAAATAAATTCGAAGTAGATTCGGCGAATGCCAGGATTGCCTCGTGTCAAGGCGAAGCTCCGACTCGTTTGGTCCTTGAATAATGTGCCCTTCTGAATTGCACTGGCCCTCGCATGAATGCAACATTCCAACAATGGCGTCCGGGCTTTCTCCGTCGAACGAAACATTGAAATGAAAGAATTGAATTCTTCGTTGGCCAGATTTCCACTCGTCGACGATCGTCCGAGCGTCTTCCACCGTTAGCAAATCCCCAGTGACGCACATCGGGATTCGGTTTTGCAGCCAAGCCGCGCTGTCGATGGGATACTCGCTAGCATCTCTATCATCCCACAGACAAAGACTTTCGAGCGCCTGCATGCGAGGGTTCAGCAAGTCTTCTCGAGTCATCGGCGTCTTGCTTAATTCCAGGCATTTCACACGGCCTTCGCCAGCTGCCAAAATGTCGAAAACATTGAGTTCTTCACAATCGTTGAGAGATAGTCTCTTGCAGAATTTTGAGATCAATGCGACTTCCTGAGGTCGAGCGCCTCTCTGGCACGTAAATTTGCAAAATTGGCAATGCTGAAGAATATTGTTCCTCAACAACTCGAGCAGCGAGTCGCGTCCATTTTCCAGCCAAATATCGTAAACCTGTTGATGTTTGGCGGAACGAAATGCCCGAACTCCGTCAGCCATTAGCGTCAAATTTCGCGGCGGTGCGCCGGAACGGACGAGAAAAGTGCGCGAGAAGCGTCGATTGTGATAACGAGACGTTTTCTTGTAAAGAATAATCTGACGCCATTTGTCGTAGGGCTCGACTGCATTGGAAAAGATAATATCGACGTGAAGATAGTCGATTTGTCTCAAGAACTGAGAATTAGCACGAATAACTTCACCCAAGCGGCGGCAGACTCGAAGGCAGCGAAGAAGATCCTGACGATCAAGCAGGCTCAGAATGGGAATAAGAATATCATCAGGGAGGCTCTTCATCTTGTTCGGAAAAGAAAGAGAAAGCGACGCGAGTGTAAAAACCGACGGGGGTTAAAAGGGACCCTTTGCGTGTGTGAGGAAACGCGCACACAGGATTGCACAACGGAAAATCGATGGCTGGCGCAGAGGAAGGCGGGCTGGCTCAGCACGGGAACAAGTGGCCGACATTCGTCTTTCGAAAAGAGACCAGCAGATCACAAGCATCACGAGTGAATTAGATTCACAAATTCCAGTAGCCAAAGCGGTAGCTATGTATTTCCGGGATTATATTCGTTGACTGGAGGAAGCGTCGTGGCATTTTCAGCTTGCTCCATCCTCGCAACCTCTCAATAAGAGATACCGACCAAATACGTTACAGTTCAGTTCGAATAGCGCTTTCTGGAGACTGTTTGATCTTGTGTTGGAGATGTTGACTCTTGGTACACAAGAATTGTCTCTATCATCGTTCCACTTTGTTTCTTCTAGTTTCTCTCTGGCCAAGGTACAAAACAGAATCTAGAAGCTCTAATTCTGCAGCCAAGGGCCAAGGCGGTGACAATCAGTGAGCGTCCACTTGTGTTTATTGCCTCTTATAAATGAGCCACCCCAAGTCGACCTGCGTGGGCAATCTTTGCCGTCTCCCTCTGACCTGTCTTGTTTCTCTGGAATGCCAGCCCGTTACCCGACCTTCATCGTCGACGCCTTTACTTCGAAGACTTTCGGCGGCAATCAAGCAGCTGTCTGCCTCATTCCAAAGGTAGGAGCTTACATTTTCACGGTTTT
Organism: Poikilolaimus oxycercus; assembly: GCA_034700245.1. Classification (NCBI taxonomy): domain Eukaryota; kingdom Metazoa; phylum Nematoda; class Chromadorea; order Rhabditida; family Rhabditidae; genus Poikilolaimus; species Poikilolaimus oxycercus. Next base: position 15,756 of record JAQIXL010000570.1, on the reverse strand, counting down.
TGGCTTTTAAGAAGCTCGACAGTGTAAAGTGTCAGAAGATTGCCGCCGAGTTCAACTTCTCAGAGACGGCGTTTCCCTTTCCGATCGATGGCAACTTCGATACTGGTCTGTCTTGATGGAGTTTTTGCAACCCTTCCTTAGCTTCCCACTTCCATCTCCGTTGGTTTACTCCAGCCGTAGAAGCGCCAATCTGCGGTCATGCTACTCTGGCGACTGCGCACGTCCTCTTCGAGCACGCTGGTGAGGTTGTCTCTTCAGACTTTATTGCGAGCAGGCAATAAGAGTGAAGAGCTGCGGTTTGATACCCTCTCGGGAGAGATGCGAGTGAAACGAACACCAGGTGGACATCTCAGCCTCAACTTCCCTCGATTTACTCTTCAAGCTATCAAGTCCGACTTGGCGACCGAAAATCAGGCTTTGTCGAAGTTTCCAGAGGCGTCAGGAGTTCCCGACTTCGTCGAAAAGATTATCCATGTAGGTCTCCTTACGATGTCAAACGTCCCAGCATGTGGTTCCGGACGAAATCAAGATCGAAGCTTTGGCTTACGCTGCTGAGCCAAAGTCAATCATTATCGCCATCGATGGAGCAACTTCAAAGAGCGCTTTCGAAGACATTACTATTTCCTTTCCCGAGCTGCATGCTTTCGACTCTAAAGGCGACTTTGTCAATCAAGTCATCGTCACTCTTCACCCTCTGGATGGCGCTGCTCAAGGCTTCTTGGATGAAAATGGAGAAGCTTACGATTTCTCGCTGCGCTTCTTCGCTCCGTGGCTTGGTGTTAACGAGGATCCGGCCACGGGCTCAGCGCAATGCGGAATGGCGCCCTTCTGGTCGACTCTCCTCAACAAGAAATCTGTCTACGGTGAGATAACACAGAATTCAATCAAGTTTGCAGCTTACCAAGCGTTTCCTGGCCGCGGCGCTCAACTCCGAGTTTCCCTCGATATCCCCGATCGTGTTGTCATCAGTGGAAAAGGTGTCACTGTTGTTGCCGGGGAAATCTTTCTTCATGATGACTGAGCTTTTTCGCAGAAGGCATCATTTACCGTTCCTCGAAGTTGGCACTGAATAAAGCTTGGCGATTTTTTTCCTTTTGGTTCATGGAAAATTGACTGAAAAACATTTACGTAGGCTTCATTCTCCTATGCAAAAAAACAAAAGAATGCAAATCTCGAATTATTTGCATTTTGGAGATGAAGTAGTTTCCGTTTCCTGCTTGTGTCGTGCGGTCGCCATCTCTTCCTTAAGGTCAGAAAAAAAGTCAAACGCATGCGGCTTCAGGATCAGTCGCGATGTCACAAGCTCCTCCAGTGCTAGTGCTGATGCTCAGCCTAGCGTTTCTTGTTTTTATGATGCTCTACGATCCCTTCGAAACTCTCATCCCAGTTCCTATCTACACGAAGACATTGAGCTCAAAAAATCAAACCAAATCAGATCGGGACGAAAAGTGGGCCTTTTTGTTGTGAATTCAATTTTCTAGCGTGCTCACAGTCAAAGGTAACTTGACTTATCAAGAGCTGAACAACCTCGTTTTCCGTCCATTCGGATTCGAGATCGTCGAGAAGATATCGCCGTTTCCGAAGCTGCGCCACCTCGAGCAGCCGACATGCGAGGAGGTCTTCATGAACTGGCGTGCCGTAGCCACGATGTACAACGAAAGCCTTCGGCCACCAAAAACAATTCCCGAAAATCTGAAGAGTGCCTTCCTTATGAACGGCTTTGCTGGAATGGAAAGCCGATATTTTGACCAGAGGGTAGGACTTGCTCGAAGAAAAGTCTCTTAGTCAGCAAATCGGCATGCCGTCTGGTCGGCGAAGGAGATTGAAAGACGAGTTAACAGCGAGAAGATTAATGCTTGGTATCCCGGCTTTGGAGGTAGCCTTCTTCTCGCCCCGTTTGAACTCCTTCTACTGAGAACCTCAGAAGCCGTCTACTACGCGACGCGCTACCACAATGTGAGCGGCATGACCGGCCTCGTCATCGGATCGCAATCGCCGTGGGTCGAAGCGCTTTGTCTTCGAAATGGAGCCAAGAAGGTGATCACGGTCGAGTACACGGTCTGTTTTGGATTCTCAAAGACGGTCGCAAATGTTCAGAGAATTAAAACGGATCATCCAAAGCTCGGCTACTATCATCCAATCGAAATGGCCAAGAACTGGAGCTTGTGAGTTGCATCCCAGTCTTCCAAGGCTCAGCAGATATCACGAGAAGTTCGAGTTTGCCGTGTCGTTCTCGAGCATCGAGCACAGCGGCCTTGGACGTTACGGTGATCCGATCGATCCCATTGGAGACTTGAGGGAAATGCAGAAAGTAAGTTTTCTTAGAAAGGAAACAAAGGCGCAGATATGGTGTCAACTAAAGCCGGACGGTCTCCTCTTCCTCGGCCTTCCCATTGGACTGGACGGGCTCGTCTTCAACGCGCATCGGGTCTACGGACGAATTCGTCTTGCCATGATGCTCACTGGCAAGCACAACTTCTTCTTATCAAGAACTACTCAGGATTCGACCTTCTCGATACGTTCTATGGTCTAAATCCGAAGCCAACTCCAATCGGCCTAAAGGACCTCTACAAGGAGAGATTTGACCGTGAACAGTGGCTCCTCGTCCTGCGCAAGAAACAATGAACCGCATTGCATCTCCTTTCAATAAAACGTTTTCTCTTTATGTACATGTTTGGAATTTTCAGCGTTTTGAGTCATGAAACTAACCCTCCTTTTACATTTTACACCCAACGTGCACTGACACGGCAAAGACGCGGCGGCTCGTCGGCATCCGTAACGTCGTTATCGGAATTTATAGCACCTCGTCATGAGCACGAGTTGCTCGCAAAAGCCACCGATCGAACTGGTTGTGCGGGGAGAGGACTCCGTCTCGAGGTCTCTTCTTTTTGCCGATGCGGAGACTGGAACCGCGAACGAACGTCGCACATGTATCGACAGTCAATCGGGCCTCTTGCCGCGACAGTCGAAATTGCGGACAGACTGAGCCACAAGCTTAATCAAAGCAGACCGTGCCTTTTATGTTAGTGTTGCAGGCACCTTGGCTGAGAATAGCTTTCGTCCCCTGTTAATTGAAGATATGGGAACTCGACATGGGCAGAGGATTTGCTGGACGAAAATATTTCGTTCCAAAATGTTCTTCAAATGACTGGGTAGTCAACGACACTGAAAAAAGTAGGAAGTATGGCGTCGTACACCAAGATGCCCTTTTGTCATCAGAGACTCGTTACCCGCCCATGGACCGTCGTCCGTGATAAAGACAGTGGAACCAAGCGCGAGAAAGTTTAAAAGGCTGCGCCAAAAACGCTTCCTGGGTCGCGGCGCACCGCCATGGCACCCGTCTTCTCGTCTCTTTCCCTACTCTTCCTTAGCACTTTTGTTTCCCAAGTTTTGGCTGGTTGCGATGATGCTCCCACGCCGGCGATGAAAAGCTTCTGCCAACAACTTCAAGGATGGGACGAAAAGATAGCTGAAGCTGTAAGTATCGCCGATTTGAGCTCGAGCGAGATGCCGTCAACCAAAGGGCCTCGTTTCAGGAGAAGAAGGATGCGGCTCCGGTGCTGCCACCTGGAGCCGCCGGCGCTCCTCCACCGGCCGCCGCACCGAATCTTGTGCCGACAACCATTGAAGACTGCATGGACATAAATTGTGTCTGTGGATATCTCGGAGGTTGCGCTTTGACACAGAAACGAGAGACTTTTCAGGAATGGTTTCGGGCCAAACATGCAACCTTCCCGATGGCAACGTTTTTCGTCGAGCAGTGAGAAAGGAATATCGCGTGATGACGGACGACGAAAGATCAAGGCAAGTTTCATTTCACTGATCCCGAGCATCAATCCAATTCGGCCTGCAATTGCGCTTTCAGATTTCACTCCGTTCTTCTGGGACTCAAGCCCACGCAGGAATTTAGAGACATGATGATGGTTCACTCGCAGACTGGTGGCTCGAGTAGCGCTCACTCGGGGCCTGGCTTCCTCCCCTGGCATCGGGAATACTTGAAGAGGCAAGTTTCTTGAAGGACATAACAGGCGTTAAGATATGAACTAATGATCCGGCAACAAGATCCGACACTCTACCTCCCTTATTGGGACTCCTCTCTTGATGAAGCTCTTCCTGTTCCTTCAGATTCCATATTGTTTTCGAAATATTTTGCTGGAAGCTCGGATACCTCAGGGAATGTGATCACTGGCGCGTTTGCCGGCTGGCAGACCATGAAGGCAATAATCGACTTTGATATCGAGTACTCAGGGCGGTACTCTTCGCCGTTTCGCCGGTAAAGAGGGCCAGCTGTTCTCAGAAGCGACCGTCAACATGATTCTACAACAAACGGACTTAACGAAGATTCTCGCCTACACAGCTCAGGAGAGAGTAAGACGCTCTCGTTGTTGCTTGAGAATAAACGCAGGGCTGTCCTCGAAAAATCGAATGGAACGAGCTGGAGATCCTCCACGGTCCCGTTCATATGTGGGTCGGCGGCGAAATGCGTGACATTGTAAGCGTTTCAGAAAGGTGAAAATATTTGTCTTCAGGCTACGTCGTCCAACGATCCACTCTTCTTCATGCACCACTGCTTTGTTGATTGGATCTGGGAGCAGTGGAGACAAACGCATCAGGTTGGAAATGGGAATGATAATTTGTTCTGTAGGATCCGCAAAGCCGTGAAAGCAGCTATCCTTTTGATGATGGTCAATGCTCTCGTTCACAACATTTCGGCAGCGCCATCATGCATCCATTCTCTCCTTTGCAGTTGGTGGAAGTATTTCCACATCGCCTTTTAGGAACGCCGACGGCCTCTCAAATGCGTACACAGATAATCTGTACACGTACGCACCTCGACCCACCTGCCCTCTGTGCGGCAACTCGGATTATCTCTTCTGCGATCGGTCACATGGAGCTCAACGTTGTGTGGCGAAAGTTCGCAACGGCGGCGTCTGTCAAGGCTTCAACAACGGCGAAGATGTCTGTCATGGAGGAGTTTGTCAAGGTGGACGCTGTGTTGAAGTGCAAGTAAGTGTTCTTTAAACGTTGCCTATGAAGTTGTTCACGCTGTTTTCAATCTTCTGAACAATCAAAGCTGATTATAGACCACTCTTCCACCGATCACTCCAGCCCCCGTCGTCATAGTAAATCCAACCGTGATGGAGAGCTGCTTCAACGAGCAACAATGCTGTGCTTTTTGGCAGGCAAACGGCGAGTGCAGCCGAAACATGGCCTACATGAATGTGTGGTGTCGGGCGTCGTGTGGCTTCTGCATGCCGCAAGCTTACGTTCTTCGTGATGGTGACAATCTTAAACTTTATCTTCAAACCTAATCAGACTGCACGGATCGTCATCAAAGCTGTGCTCAATGGGCCATGAGAGGCGAGTGTCAGAGAAATTCACTGTGGATGACCGAAAACTGTCGCGCATCTTGTCGTCTTTGCGGTCAGACTCGAGCACAAACTTGTTCAGGAGGTCAAACCGGTGATTGAGTCTGTCAGTTCCTTTACCATAGTTTAGGTGGTCAAACTACAGCGGCGCCAATCGAGAACTGCGATTCGCCCGGTTGCTTCAACGAGTACGAATGTTGCCCGATTTGGGCTCATTTCGGTGAATGCCGAAGCAACGCGAGTTTCATGGCTTGCAACTGTAAAGTTTCCTGTGGACTTTGCTCCCCGGTTGAGTACAGCTATGGCAGTAAGTTTCTCTCTGTTTCACTTTTGTTTGGAGCTCTGAACAGGATTGACACAATGTTTCAGGTTGCAATGATTACCACAAAGACTGCCAGGCATGGCAACGCATTGGTCACTGCCAATCGCACCCGTGGATGCCGGAGAACTGCCGTGGATCGTGTCGAAACTGTGTCAGCTCCGCCGAGCTTCTCAAGCGATGCGTCGGTGGAAGTTCTCAAATTCGAAATGGAAGGAAGAGGCGAGCAGTCGACGAGTTCGCGGGCTTCGACACGATTCTGAACTGATGCAAGTGTTTCTCTTCGCTGCGCTTCTGATAAAGCTCTACGCCTAATTTCCTGCAGGTTTTTTTCCCGACGACAGATTTTGTAAAGCTTTATTAGGCACTTTCCTCGATTCTGACTCTCATTCGTTGTGATAAATGACGCGAATAGCATGCTTATCCAAATGAAACTCCTATGTCGGGAAAACGTAGGCTATCTGAAACAAGATAGTCGTCTCTTTTGGCTGATCACCGCTGTAAAAATTCAAAACAACAAAGCCGGAAAGACAGACGAGCTTTATTACCCGATTTTCTCGATGACGGCATTAAGATTACGCGTGACGGTGCGGCTAGAACGTATCTCCATCAAATACGTAAGTCCAGTGCGGGCAACTGAGTGGCACAAGTCCTGGTCGTGAAATCTTCACGTCTCGTGGATACGAAAAGGGGATGTCGATAAGATCAACGGTGCCCATGTCGAAGTAGCATTGGTAATCCGTATCTAATATGGATATCGTCAAGTTCTTACGGGAAGCACGCACAGAATGTGCCATCCGACGTTTGGCAGCAGTCGTGCTCGAAATCGGCGCCCTTGAACACAAGACAGACCTCCCAGTTGGAGACGTAATCGGACGAACACCGTGCTTGAATCAGAAGCTCTATTTCCGGGCGCGGATCGAACGGCCCGTCGTCAGTGCGGCCGCAGAAGTCATAGTGGCCACTTGCATTAACATTTGTGCCCTTCACTTCGTCGCGATCCCACACGTCAGCTTCGTCAAGACGCACAGATGCCGCCACTGGTGGCTTTCCATCGCAAAGTACACGACCAGTCAAGCGAATCTCGTCAATTGAAACTGGTGAGAACAATGCTTACCAAATCGCCGCTCGACTCGCCGTGGCAACCGAAGATTTCGGTGCATTTTGGTGGTTCGCCTAAGACTTCGTCGAGAAGGACGAGGAAGAGAAGGAAGAGGCGCATTCTCAAGAGCACGGCTTGAAGAAAAGTGAATCAGGCGAGTAAATGGAACATTTATTATGTCTGGCTCACGATCGATAGCAATTTCACGAGAGAAGATTCACGCTAGCGACAGACCTCAGAACGAGTTGGCAACAAGCTCCTTGATTCTATCCCTTTCTTCTAATGCATCTTCATAGTTCTTTATACTCTTCAGGGACTCCGAGGCTACGACGCGTTTTCTCAAACGTCGAGACGCGTTACCGTCAATTCTTTCTTGCCACATAATGAACTCGAACGTTTCCGCAAGCGATTTGAAGGTGTCGAATTTAGAAGGAAGAGGCGCCCGCGTTGCTGAGCTTCGAGATGACGCGTTGCCTAGATTATCTCTACCTTGGTCCGCACACAGAAACAGGATGACAATGTCACCAACATCATTAAGTCTGAACAGCCAGACAGATGGGGTCTTGATTCAGAATAAGCTGGTTGCGTTCAGAACGCTTATATACCCTCTTCTCATCGTCTCGAACCGTCGTCTGAAGCCCCTAGCTTTCTCACCTAAATTCACTTCGTCCGACATCTAGAAAGTGATTTTGTTATCAAATAATCGGTCATTTTAGCTATGCGTGATTCAATCAGCATCTTTCTCTTCATGCATCTCCTGTTCGCGCCTCAAGTTGTTGCGCCGGGAGGCCGCTGTGCTTACGTGGAGAATCCGGTTAAGTGCTTGGAAGGAGAAGACTGCCTCTGTCTGGCTAAAGAACCGAAAAACTGCGAATGCTTCGTCGATCACAAGCAGCCGAAAAAGTGTGCGCATGTGGAGGACCCCGTGACGTGCGTGGCACCTCAGCAATGCTACTGCATCACCGGCTTTCCGGCATATAATTGCCAGTGCGCGCAGCCAAGCTCTTTCCTAAAACTTCGTCACGAAATCCTTACCAACAACCTTCGTCGCCCTTGAATAAAGACTGATTGTGAGAGCGTTCTTTTTGTGCTTGGTGATGCAACGTGTGACTGCACGATTCAATCGGTTTCAGACAACTTTATTCATTGATTCGTTCGATGCCGGCCTTTCTGTTATGGTTGACGGTGCCAACAGCGTCCATAGATCTTGGACCGCAGACCTCGGGAATCAGACCGGGACGTGAAGTCTTCAGATTTCGTCGATCGCCGTCAATAATCAAGTCAATTGTGCCCATGTCGAAGTAGCATTGATAGTCCGTGTCTGGACAAATCTTTCTTCTTCTCAATAATAAAAGCGACTCACAAAAGAAGCCGTCTGCGGTTTGACAGCAATCGTTTTCGAAGTCCGGATCCTCCAAGAAGAGGCAGATTTCCCATCCTCCACCGCACTCGGCTTGAATAAACAGCTGCACCTCCGGACGTGGGCCGAACACGCCATCGTCGGTGCGTCCACAAAAGTCAAAATGACCGTTTGCATTCGCTTTGGCATCCGTCACTTCATCGCGGTCCCAAAAGTCTCCCTCATAATAGCGAACATATGCCACTGCCGGCGGGTCCCCTACACAAGTAATGCGTCCCATCATACGAACCTAATCAAATAAAACTGGTGAGAACAATTCTTACCAAATCGCCCCTTGATTCGCCGTGGCAACCAAAAATTTCGGCGCATTTTGGAGGCTCGGTGGTTGCTTCGTGAAGAACGAGGAGGAGAAGGAAGACGTATAGCATTGTCTAGGCGTCGTTTGGACAAAACTGAGTCAAGCGTGGGAAGCCTCTTATTTTGACGCCTTATTTTAACTGCTCGCTGTCGAAGACGACCCCCTCATCGTGGAGGCGAACGAGAACCGAAACATCTTACAATCTTCTTAGACGGAAGCCCGTGTGAGAAACTATCACTTTCGAGTGCAAGAAATTAGATAAATGCAGATTACCGGATCATATTCAAATTGCAGCGCTCTCCATTCCGTGTTCGCAATGTTCTATTTTTGACGCCCTGTTTTAAATCGTAGGATACGGCGTGGCCTCCCTTCTCAAACTGAGCGCGGTTAACGTGTTCGTTGATTTTTCGATCTCATGAGTCACCCAGCACACTGCAAGGCAGGTCTCTCGCCTTGCACTCTAACGGCCAAGCCAGCTGGCGCCTTTCGAATCACTTTCAACTCGGTTGCGCAACGATGCCGTTTTGTGTGGACAATACGCTCCAGGTAAGAGATGAGAACTTGAAATAAAACGAGTAGCTTAAGCCGATCACGAGGAATTCATCGTTGACGCATATTATTGGGCTGTGTTTGTTTCAAGAAGGTTTTCCGAGCTTCTTGTTGGTCTACAACTTCCTTTCGACAATCTTCCTCTTTATCTACGTCAGAAGTCATCCTTCGGTGTCAGTGATTCGGAGCTGGTTATATTATCTAAAACAAGTTTGAATCTTCTTTCAAAACAACATTACTTTATAGGTCGTTCCATGTCTGCTTTTGGTTGCCGCCCTTTCTAGAGTTTTCTACAGTTCGCCAGAAGTTCATTTCTGCATCGAATTAGCGAATGCGGTAGACGACTTCTTTTTAAATTCATCTGCGTAGGCGCTTATTGTTGCGATGAGCCGAGTTTGTGCGCGCCACGGTGTGATTAGTAGCGGATGCCTGCATATTGCCTTGTTTATGCAGACTTTATGCGATACGATGCATTTTCTAGCTTCCGATCAACTGGTGAAGGAGAATGCAATTTTAGGCGAAGTTTTAGAGCACATTTGTTTTGCTTCTCGATCTCGCCTTAGTCATTCTCCACTTCTGGCCCGAAAAACATGCAAAAGGTTCACCGTCAACGAATCATGATGAGGTGATTCTGTGCTCCGCAAAGCGAATGTTTTAAGAATCCTGAATTACGAGGTTCTTTTGTGGAACGGTGTGCCATGTCGTCTACGACTCCACTCCTGGAGCTTGGAGCCAACCGACAACTTGATCTAAACGATTTGCCTCCGGTCAATGACCGCGATCGTGCGGAAGAGATCTTTGCGCGTTTCTCTCGCCTCTGCAAGCGCACTACACGTGGTCCCCCTTCTTCTGAGTCACCCTGCAAACATGTTCAGAGGGGAAGGGACGACCGAGTGCCTGGCGACTACTCGCTCTACTCCTCCGTACCGCATGGAAACCCGGCATGGCCTCATTCGTCCTTTGGACAATCGAGTTTCCACTCAACTTTACCGGGACAGTGTTTTTGAAGTCGGTTCATTTGTCTGAAGAGGAGAACATCTTTTTTTTAGGGTGATAATCAATGCCGAAGAGTGGCCCCTTTCGGCATCAGTTCTTTGTTTGACAGTCTTTACCGTCATCTCCTTCGTTCAGAGCGTCATCACCATCCGCCAAGCACAATACGTGGCCTCAGCGACAATTCACGTCACGAACTCACTGCTGACAGTCATCTTTGACAAGGTTGAAAAAACTTCGTGCTTGAGACTTCCCCAGGTTACACGGCTTTCGTCATCAGCGCGCTCTAAATACTCAACGGGCGAGATTTTGAGCATTGTTACAAGTGACATTCTCGTTTTCGCCAGTTTTTGGTTTGGCATAATCAATTTGGTGTTGCAACCCTTGATGGTGAGCGAGTCGCACTGGAAATGGAAAACTTCTGATGTCAGCTGATTTCCGCCTTTATTGGAATGTATTGGCTGCTTGGTTGGTCTGCCATAGTCGGTCTAATGACTTTGCTTCTTCACATTCCAGTCAGTGTGTTCTTAATCTCAAGACGCGCTGTAAACGAGGTTCGTCAAACAAGGGACGCACTCTTTTCTTCAGAAGCTGCGAATGAAGGCAAAGTCGGAAAGGCTCAAACTTCTGAGTGAGGTCTTGAGCGGCATTCGAGTGATTAAGCTCTACGCATGAGAAGAGAGCATGGAGAGAATGTTGGAGGAGATGCGAACTAGAGAGTTGACCTTCCTGCGCCGTTCAAATTTCTATCGATGGTTAGCCGAAATCGGCTTCCACATGGCTCCATTTCTGGTTAGATTCAAGAAGTGGAAAACGTCTGTTTAGTCTTCGTTCACGTGCTTCTACTGCTTCACCATTTTTGCGGGGAGAGAGTTGACACTTGAAAACACATTTCTTACTCTTCAGCTTCTTACTATTGCTCGTGGCTGCTCCTACAACATTCCTCTAATCATCTCGGCTTCAACCAAATATGTCAACTGCTTACGACGAATTGATGCCCTTCTTCAAGCGGAGGAAATAATTAATCGCCCTGTTGTTGAAGAGGCAAATGTTGCTGGTATGTCCCTAGAGAACGGACCAACAGTAAGAAAAAATTTAGCTCGTTTCGTCGACTGCTCGCTGACTTGGGATAATCCCAGCACCATCGAGGACCACTCAAGAATGCAATTGAGGCATCTCAATCTTGAAATTACTCGCGGCTCATTCGTAGCTATTGTGGGTCGCGTTGGCAGTGGAAAGTCTAGCCTTCTTAAAGCAATTCTAGGTTCGCTCGGGTTTTTAATTTATTGTACAAAAATTCAGGCGAAATGAATCTCATCGAAGGAAGCTGTGCGGTTGCAGGCGTAACTTTTGGTTATGCACCTCAAGAGACTTGGATTCAGAACAAAACTCTCAAGGAAAACATTCTCTTCGGCAAGGCATTAAATGAAGACTTCTACGAACGAACTCTGACCGCTTGTGCCTTGCGAGAAGACTTGAAAGTGTTGCCCGCCGGAGATGAAACCGAAATCGGCGAACGAGGAATCAACCTCTCGGGAGGTCAAAAAGCGCGCGTTGCACTGGCTCGAGCCGTTTATCGAGAAGCCGACTTCTATCTCCTGGACGATCCACTTTCTGCAGTCGACGTCCATGTTTCCAAACATCTCTTCGAGGAGGTCTGAGGATAGAGCACCGAATAAGTCCTTTAGGTAATCGGAGACAAGGGGCTTCTGCGAGGCAGTACCCGGATCCTCGTCACACATTCACTTGCGCATCTTCGAGACATTCATCGAATTCTCGCGCTTGAAGGTACCGTCCTCACAAATTTAGCGCTATTGCCAATAGATGGACAAATTGTGGAGGATGGCTTCTTTGATGATTTGATCAGTCGGCAAGATGGGCATTTTGCCTCGATGTGGAACAGTTTCACTCACTCGAAACAGCTCAAAGGGAATCCGGAGAGTGCTGGTGAAACATCAGTCTATGAAGCAGGCACAGACCCCAACACAGAAACGACTTCCACAAATGAAGCATTGAAACCTAGCGGCAAGTTGATTGAAGATGAGATGTCTGCTGCTGGCCAGGTCGGCTGATAAAATCCGAATATCGGCTTCAGGTGGCCCTCGGAGTGTATTTGGTGTACTTAAAAGAGTTTGGCTTGGCCCGTTTTGTTCTGATTATCTGTATCTTAATGACTGCGACTGGTGGCCTTGAGATGTTCTCAAACATTTGGCTGGTACAATGGGATTCCGCTTCTGATTCAACCGCCCATAGTCGTTCTCTTGTCTATGGAGCGGCAGGCCTGATGAAATGCAAGTTTCACATACAATGTTCCTGATGTTTATAGCACTGACACTTGTCGGAGCGTGGATGATACTTGCTTACGGTGCTTACAACGCTTCAAAGGAAGCTCACGGACAAACATTGAAGGCCGTACTGTTGGCACCGATGCGTTTCTTTGAGTCCACGCCAGTGGGACGCATTCTCAATCGCTTCAGCCGAGTTTGGCTTTTTGAACCGGGATTTTCACTTTAGGACATGAATGATATCGATGAAGGCATTCCAGCCAGTTATCAACATTGCCTGATGTTGCTCTTCGAAGTGTGGATTGCCCTTCTGGTCATGCTCTACTCGTTACCAACACTCATGTTGGCCATCATTCCAACTTCTTATTTTGTCTACCGTCTCTCTGACTATTACACCAAGACAGCCGTTCAGTTACAGCGACTTCACGGAAACCAATGGTCCTTCGTTGTCAGCTTCTTTCAGGTTGGCAGTCAGAAACGACACAACAATTGTTCTCTAGGACGTTTGTCAAGGTGTCTCCTCGTTGAGAGCCTTCAAAGCCGTGGAAGCGTATCGCCGGCAAATGTTCCAAATTGCTGACAACTACGCCTCTGTTGAATATGCGGCGTTTTCTTGCCAGCGCTGGAATCGAGTTTGCATGAAGATAGAAAGTGAACCTATTTCAGCTCCGAATGGATGTCATAACGCTGTTGTTCACGACAACAGCCATGCTTTCAGTCATTGTTCTCAACAATCAAGGTCTTCTCTCAGCGGCCCTTCTCGGTCTCGTTTGCAATTACGCAATATCGGTTCGCTCTCCGTCGTCCTTTCTTCAAAGTGTTTTAGATGCGCGGCTATTTCAGTTCGATTTCGAAGGAATTTAGGAACTTTGAACAGAAAATGGTTTCGGTCGAACGACTGGAAGAATTCAAGAGCTTGCCTCCAGAGGTTAGTTCTCCCACAGCACTTTGACAAGGCTGCACAGTCAACGAATGAATTGCGGCTCCATGGACGTGTTAGCGGTTGGCCTTCACGTGGAGAAATCCGCTTTGAAAACGTTTCACTGAAATATCGAACGGATTTGGACTTTGTGCTCCGCGACATAAACCTTCACATAAAGGCGGGTGAACGGATTGGCATCGTAGGCAGAACAGGTGCAGGTCAGTTCAAGTTTTTGGCAAGGGTAAAAGTTTTTAAGGAAAAACTTCCCTAACAGCCGCACTCTTTCGACTTGTCGAACTCGACTCGGGAAGGATTCTCATCGACGATGTCGACGTGGCCCGTTTGGGTCTCGTCGAGTTGCGACGGGCTATGGCTATTATTCCTCAGGATCCAGTCCTCTTTGCTGGTTCTTTCCGAATGAATCTCGATCCTTTCAAGGAGTTTGACGACACCGAAGTCTGGGAGGCCTTAGAAAAGGCGCACATCAGAGTTTGCCAATTGATCATTTGAAAAACCTTCCAGGCTCTTGTTGAGTCTCTCCCTAATGGGCTTGACGAACAAATTCAAGAGGGTGGCTCAAATTTGAGCATCGGTCAGCGTCAACTGTTGTGCTTGGCTCGAGCTCTTCTTAGTCAACAAACAACTCGAATTCTCATAATGGACGAAGCGACGGCCGGTGACGTTTCTTCTTTGGTCAAAGAACAACTTCAAACTTTTAGCAGTCGATGCGACGACCGATGCACTCATTCAAGATTCAGTTCGTCGGCACTTCGGGAATCACACGGTCATCACAATCGCTCATCGTCTCACCACTGTTCTCGACTATTCCAGGATCGTCGTGCTGAAAGCTTGTCGAGTAGTCGAATTTGACACTCCCGATCGTCTGCTGGCATCTCCGTCTTCCTCTTTATCTTCTCTATTTCGTCGCATGCGTAGCTCGCGCGAGTGATTTTGAAGCCTGCAGTTGCATTACACACAACCGTTGAAACGCAAAACAAAAATAACACAAACAGATAAAGCCTTTGAAAAGCCTTTATCATGCGGAACATTGTCGACAGATAACAATTCATCTGTCTTAGGTCGGATTCGAAGTAATGCACTCGATTGTCTTGATAAGCAGCGGGGGTTCGCCTGCATACCAAGCGCCGTCTTTGCAGGTTCCGCTGGATGTCACTCTGTCCTTCGCATAGCCAAGGAAGATGACTCCGTTTGCAGTGAGACTCGCGAACAGATTCTGGCTATGGTCCGGCTGACTAGAAAGGCTATTTCCTTGATATACCTATAGAGTATACCTGCACTGAACGACGACACTTGTCCAGCACGTAGTCGAGTTGTATGTAAAGGTGAGGATGCCGTCCGGAAACATAGAATCAGTCGGAGACTGGGCGAGGCTCGGGCAGCAATCTGATTTCGACATTAGTTATGTTTGTTTACTCACTGAGAGAGGACGAGATTGGGGTGGTGGATGTCGTGCGACGACGGCGACGGCGAGTCTCGATCCCAGGCACAGCGCAAAGAAGGCAGATGAGAAGAAATTTCCAACGTAACGGCATACTATAAAATGAAAAGCATCCGTTTAACAAAGTGACAAGAAATAATTGTTCGGAAAACAGCAACGCGAGAAGAGGCGGCGGGTCCATCTCGTCCGGTCCGAACCCACATTTCACTGAGAGACGAGCCTTCGTTGTTTCAAATACTCACGTAAGGAGATTATCTTTTTGAGTGTTTGGTCTCGGAACAATTGGTCTGGGACAATCGAGCGACCGTGTCTGCGTTTATTGTGATTTGTGCTGTCAATGGTGAGGATAAGTTCCTTATTCATGTGTGTCTGAGGGAACGGATTATGTGAGAGGCATCAGGTAGCAAAAGTAGCTCCTTTCGGGTGGACAAAGTTCACGGGCAGGGAGGAATTAGAAAATGGGGAAGAGTAGTGGGTTGGGAAGATCCATCATGTCCGAATGCGTCGATGCAAGAACGGTGAGCAATCGCGAAGGCGTTGGGTTTGGGAAACGCCTCGAAAACGATGGAATGAATGCATTGATTCATTTCGCCTTATTGAAGCTGTGTCCTCAATTCGGCTACGTCGGGCGTGCTCGAAAGCGTTCGTTTAAATCGGTTGTTGGTGACTAACATGGACAAATAAAGGCGGTTTATTCAACCAAAATCAAGCCTCCACTGTGTCAACCAAAGCCACTTAAGTGATTCTTGACACATTGAGCTCTAGAAGTCACTGATACAGGTGCAGACGTGAGACGGTTTTATCTCTCGGTAGGTCTTTGAATGGCGCAAAGATGTGCTTCACGCGGTTGTTCAAATCTGATCTCGTCGATATTCAAAAAAGAAACCTTGAATATTCTCTAGTGTTGTTGCCTCGGCAAAAGCCTCGCCGAGCTCCGGCAGAGTGAAGTTTATTGCAACGAAAGACAGAAGCTAGAGATTTTTGCTAGGCAAGTCACTCACATCATTGACATAGTGGCTGTCTTTGCTGGCTCGCAGCGC
>JAQIXL010000569.1:0-28759 GCA_034700245.1 Poikilolaimus oxycercus | reverse complement strand
TGTCCAGCGGAACATTGGGCTATCGTCTGGCGATAATCGGCCGGTTTGTCTGAGTTGTCCTCTCGCAGGCAGCCAACACCTAGACACGCGCATGAAGACGGACTTCAGGAAGCGGCCGCCCCTCGGGACCAGGGGCGAGTCGTCGATAAGAAGGAGAAGGACGAGGAGCTGCACACTGAGACTTGTAGGCGGCCGTGCCTCCTCGTCTTCCTTGTCCACGACGCCTCTCGACTCCCACAAACACGCGACGACGCTTGCGTACTCGAGCATCTGCAAGGGGCCTTCTTCTCTCTCCTCTTCTCCTCAAGGACGTCTTCACATGGAATGCACACACGAGGAACAACTAATTCACAAGAGAGAAAGAAAGAAATCCAAAAGATTGAGACAAGAATAAAAGCTGGAAGAGTCTCGACGAGTTTCATGCTCAAAAGGTCTTTTCTCTTCAGAAGAGACACTCGCCATCCTTGGATATGATTCACTTCTCCAACTCTACGAACTACAGTGTCACTCTCACAGAAGTGTGACTCACTCACTTTCCTTTCATTCATAAAGCCTCTCTCTCTCAACTGAATACTTCATGAAGGAATAAACATGCTCGGATACGGTAAATAAAATTCCACGCTACCCAGGCTGTCCATGGCGTAAAATATGTGACACGAAAATCGCGCAGACTCCTGAACTGTGGGAACTTTCTCAATGCATCGTCATCATGAATTATCTTTATCCCTGAAGTTGTTCTAGTCTCTCAGAAATTCTCGTCGACTTAACTCTTTCTTCAGAGTTGCGATGGCCACCGCTGGTGTGCAATTGTTGCGCTCTCTGGCAGAGCTCGACTCGCTCCTCTCGGCGTCTCCTCGTGAACGTCTGGTTGTCATCGACTTCTATGCCGACTGGTGCGGTCCGTGCAGGTTGGCTTCAGTCTTCACATCACTGGCGCTTTCAGGATGATCGCTCCCTTCTTCGCTCAACTGCCTGCTCGTTTCCCGAATGCCGCCTTTGTGAAGGTGAATGTGGACAACAGTCGAGGTCTGTGATATTCCACATTCATTGTCTTTTGAAGATATAATGTCTCGATATGGAGTTCGGGCCATGCCAACTTTTGTGCTTCTCAAGGGCGGACTCGAGGTGGCGCGAATTCAAGGAGCGAATCAGCAGGCACTCGAAAGTGCCGTCGCCTCTCATCACTCTCAGCCTCGACCTGAGCATGCTGCCACCGACGCCGAGAGGCTTTTCCTTCAACAATTCGTCGCCCAGTCGTCAAGGGTGAGTGACTCTTCTTTTTTATTCTTGTCTTCAGCCCGTACAATACGACGACGAAGTCTCGCAGACTCTCGCTTTAAGCCTATGTCCTATCGACAAATTGAGAGAAGAATCGAAGGTGGAGAACAAAACGAGCAGCTTCTTGTTGGCTAAGAATCTTCTCACGTGGTTCAAGAAGGAATTCTTCACTTGGACCAATTCTCCCACATGTAATAAGTGCAATATTCAGACGAAACAAGGTCGAGGTTGGTACATTCTCTTTAATTCGAAAAAGAGAAATTGAAGGACTAAGTGGAAGTCCAACAAAGGAAGAAATAGAAGATGGCGCCGATCGAGTCGAGGTGTACGAGTGCGAGTCTTGTAACATCCAAGTTCGCTTTCCACGATACAATTCGCCCGTGAAACTTCTTGAAACGAGGTTTTTCTTTAAATTAGTTTCCAAATCTTTTCTCTTTAGAAGTGGTCGTTGCGGAGAATTCGCAAACTGCTTCGCTCTCTTTTGTGTTGCTGCGGGATTTGACACTCGGTTCGTTCTTCAAACTTTTGTCTGAATTGTTCGTGCTTTGCAGATTTATCTACGATGTGACAGACCATGTGTGGGTGGAAGTGTGGATCTCCGAGTTGGACCGATGGGTTCACTGCGACCCCTGCGAGGATACTATCGATGTGCCGCTGCTCTATGAGGAGGTGAGTGAGAAAGTCTCTCTCCCATTCTGTGAATAGGGCTGGGGCAAGAAGCTGTCCTATGTAATTGCCTTTGCGCGAGACCATGTGGTCGACGTCTCGTGGCGCTATTCCGCTAACTTCAAAGCTACACTTTCCCGTCGGACGCTTGTTCGTGAGAGTGTGCTCCGTACCTTCCTCCAAGTGAGTCTTTATTCCAAGACTTATTCTTGTTCCAGAAACTAAACGTTCGTGTACAAAATATGGCCGGAATATCAGCGGAGCGCAAGAAAGAATTGGAAAGGCGTCGACGTGGAGAGTTGATTGAAATGCTGAGTGTGCAGAAGAGAGCTGCGAGTTATGACGCTCGCACGACGGGATCCGACGAGTGGAAGGCCGCCAGAGGCGAGGACGGCGTGCAGACACCAAAGAAGAAAAGAACCGTCCTCCGACCCAATGACAAGGAACTTGACGCCAAACTCTTCAAGTAACTTTCTTGTCGCTTCTCAGCAGGCATTGCAGGATTGAATATTCGGTGACTAAAGATGTGTATAGAAGAGGCGACGAAGAGGCTAAAGGGTGGAACGCCCTCGCCTTCAAGAGCAAAGATATCCAGCGGAAGGTGGAGAACGACTGGAAGATGACATATCTTTGCCGCCGTGAAGGCAAGGAAGAGGCGGAACTTGAATGGCAAGTCGATCTAAGTGGCCTCAAGCCCAAGAAGGTTGGTCGCCTTTTCGCCTCTAGAAATAAAATTGAAGGTGCGCGTCTGCTTCAACGATTCGGCCATTTTCGAAGGCGGCGTCGTGCGGACGAACATCTGCCATGGAGACACTTGCGCTCGGATTCCTCCTTCGGGCGAGCTCGTCTTGGATGAACTCGGCGAAGGAGCTTCACTGCAGGTGCACGCCGTCCTCTCTGGGGGAAATGGTGCGAACGCCTTTCAACATGCACAACTCTTCCGTAGCAAAAACGACTCGCAAGACTTCCAATTCCTACTTGAAATTGAATTTTAATTTATTGCACCTCAATTCGGACGAAGCGGTTTCATTGCCTCTACTGTGATCAAAACAATTTATGGATGCCTTTGCTAAAGACTACAGAATAAAGAATTACTGGCTGGCATCATCCTTCTCCACAGAAAAGGGATTCGGGACAGCTTCGTGACCACTTCCCACGATCTCGACATCCTTCACCGGTCGGTCGGATCTCGTCTCCACCTTCTCAATCTCGCGCACGACATTCATTCCCGAGAGAACCTGACGACTCTCATACAAGAAAGACAAGGAAACCTTTCCGAAGACGACATGGCGGCCGTCGAGCCACGAAGTCTTCTTACATGTGATGAAGAACTGGGAGCCGTTCGTGTCCTTACCCGCATTCGCCATGCTCTAATCTGATTTCAACATCATTTCTTCACGACTTACCAACCAGCCCGCTCCATAGTGCTTGAGCTTGAAATTCTCATCAGCGAACTTCTCTCCATAGATAGAGCGGCCACCCGTACCATCGCCCTTCGTGAAGTCTCCTCCCTGAATTCCCATCGGACGCACTCGCAACACAAACCTGGATCATAAAGTCGGGGATGACCCTATGGAATTTGGAGCCGAAGTAGCCTTCTCCCTTGGGCTTCTGAGCCAGTTCGAGGAAGTTCTTGACTGTCTTCGGCACCGTCTTCCCAAAGAGACCGATGACAATACGACCCGCAGGTTGGCCACCAATCGACACGTCAAAGTAGACCTGCAAAAGAAAGGATATTTGGCGCAAAGAAAATGTTACCTTGTCTGTGACCTTGGGTCCCTTCGGCTTGTCGTCTTGGCAGAAGACAAACCCGCAGACGAGAAGAAGAAGGCACGCTGTCCTGAGCATTTCACTGAAAGCAACGTATTGAAGATGCAAGAAGACGAAAGCTGATTGGATAAGCCACGTGAGCGATGACGCGACACAAAGCTAAATGTAAAAGTGGGTCAGTGCAAAGAGAACGTTTATTGGAAAGGGAATGCTAGGCGGCAGTGCAACTCGTCTTGGATACACGACACAGGGAGAAGAGTGTAAAGAGAAGGAATATTGCCGACGAAAAGGATGAAAGCCAAATGTCTGAAGACTAGTTGTTAGGACGATTCTTGTCCTTCTTCGTGATCGGAGCACTCTGCAAATTTAGGGTTACGGTGGAAAGGACAGTAGCCCTGATTCAGGACAACAACTCTCACCGAAGCTCCGAGAACAACCCGCTTCTTGTCTTCTTCAGTAAGAGTCTCGATGACAGGCACTTCCTGGCCCATGAGACGTTTGCGAAGGAGTTTCTGCTTCATATACTGCACGAAAATGTTCAAGAGGAGAAGAGGAGACCTGTTGAAGAAGAACGCGCTTGCAACGCTGCTTGAGAGCGAGAGAGAGATCCAGCCAGGTCCAATTCTTGTTGTGATATTCACAAAGGGGAAAGAGAAAACTGAATCGGTCCACATCCTCGAGGTTCTTCTCCTTGTTGCCCTGCAAGGGAGTGAGCAGAGAACAAGAGGCACCTTGTAAGAGACGACAAAAGGCACTTCTGTCACTTTAATGTAGACGAAGAAGTTTCCACTCTCCGCTCGTTCACGCACTGCAAGAGAAGAATGAATGGAGGAGCCTTCTCACTTCGGTCGATATCATCACGAGCCCGAGTGGGCGTCGCAAGTCGAAGGTCGGCAGCCTTACGAAGTTCTCCCGGCGCGGTGCTGCCCTTCCTCGCTCGACCACTCAGACCGCCAAATCTCGACAAGGAGAACTTCTGCTCCATTCAACGAAGGACGGGCACTTGCCTGAGCTTCTTCTTCTTTGTCCAATTCGTCTTCTTTGTCTGGATTTCTGTCGGGGAAGAAGTAGGTCATCATCTTGTCGAAGAGACGGAACGTGAGTTGGGTGACCATGGGAGAGATGTTGACCTCGAAGTGCTCCTTCACACTGATGCCTCCCACTAAAGAAGTGAAGGGAGAGGGGAGAAGGAATGCCTGGAGGGAGATCTCGGAGGAGAAGTCGAATGGCGGGTTGTCTGTGGGTGACTCGCTCGTCTCGATGGAGAGTGTCTCGGTAGAGGGAGTCGGGAAGGAGATTCGTCGCCCTGAGGGAGCCCACCTCGAAGAGATGCTCGCCCGAGTTGTCGATCCTCATCGTCCGCAGATAACTGGCACTCTCCCCTTGGACACTCTTCACTCACAGGAAGTTGCGAGCTTGAATCTGAGCAATGGCAATTTGACCGTCGATTTGAGTGAGCTTCCAGGAGCAGTCCTCGAAGCACACTTCGAAGCGTCTCGCCACCGGGGCTGCCGCGTCGACGAGCGGAGACGCCTCGCCGTCTGCCCGGCCCCCTCGCTCCTCCATCACTTGTCTCTCCTTGAAACAACTGAGACCTCGAGAAGAGAAGGACAAGACCTGATGGTGAAGGCGAGTTGATCCGCCACTTCGTTCATCTTCACTTTGTGGCCGTCGATGTGTCGTCGCAACTCGTCGCCCTTCGACGCGTCTCCGTCCGCGTCCACATAGAACTGCTGCCTCTCGAGGGCTCGCACGATGGACACCAACTCGCGCACTTCATTCTGTTTCCAGATTGAAGGGGAGAAGAGAGAAGGAGACCTGCTGACAGAGGATGGAGTCTCGAATCTGCTCGGCACTCAGAGAGGCACATTCGAAGGCGAGACGCTGTCGCTTCTCGGCGGCCTCCTTCTTGCGTTCGTCGACGAAGAGGACGAGATGGTTGATGATGTCGACGAGCATCTCGTATTGCTGGGAGTTGGTGCTCGCCTCGAGGACGTTGTGCTTGAGAGTGAGACTGTCGACACTCGTCCTCTCGCCCAACTCCTCGCCGCCTTCGAGCACCGCGGGCAAGACCCGCTCCCTCTCCGAGTCGTCCGACTGAAGACGGTCGCTGAAGTAGCAGAAGTAGAGTTCGCAGGAACAACGGGACACTATTCTTTGAAGCTGAAGTCGTGGCGATTCCGATTGCTCGGGCACTGAGAGGGTCGTCGAGGGAGAGAGGGAAGACTCACAGGAGACCACTCCCCCGACAGCTTCACCAGCTGCCATGAAGGCGGCGAGGGCGTCGCTGCTCTCTGGCTGCGATTGACAGTCGATGAGATCGCGAGACAGCCACTCGAACTCGTCCAACGAACCCATCGACGTCGGCGCGAAGTACTGTAAGAGGGAGTGAGGGGGAAGAGGGGGAGACCTGCATCCCCGAGAGAATCGCCGTCCAACTCTTCTTGCCGAGAAGCTGAGTGTGCCTCCAGACACAGCGATGTATTTTCTGCGTGAGACTCGTGCGGGCAGCCGTGATGACGACGAAGCCGTCCTTCTCGCAGCCTTTGAGCACGGCCTGACTGTTGAGGAGGTCGATCTGCCAGTTGAGGAGCTGTACGTCGTCCGCTTCACACAGAGACACCCCCAAGAGAGACTCTGTCGGCGCGTCCTTCGCCTGCTCGCAATGGGCGACCAGACGAGTGTCTGCCTCGGCGACAAGTTGGCGAAGCATGGAGCGACTGTCGTCTCTGTCCGTCGAAGGCCGGGCGCCTCGCTCTCTCACAGCCTTGGCGGCCTTCTCTTTCTCTTGAGGAGCCTCGGCCTCGGAGAAGGTGGGCGTCTTGAGGAAGTCGTGGGACAAGACTCGTCGCAGTTGGTGCGCCTTGTGGAGGCCGTCGGCGATGGCGAGGCAGACGTCTCTGTTGTCTCGAGTCCATTGCGCCCTTAGTCCGTCGAGGGTGAGGCGATGCAAGGCCTCGCGACCCTCGCGGACGCCGCTTCCCTCCTCACGCACGTAACTACAATCCTTCTCAGGAGGAAGAGAGCTCACGAAAGACGATCGAAGCCGGCGAGGAAGCCCGCGTCTTCCTTCTTCTCCCCCGGAGCTTCAGGCAACGAGTTGAACACGAAGACCGACGATCTAACAAACCAAATAACGGATTACCAAAGGACGGCTCTTTCCCCTTTCCTTTCTTCCACTCTTTCTTCTCACTTCATTACTGTATTGCCGTAGGAAATGAAAGAGGAACCTCCAAAGCGACGCGGAGAAGTGTTCGACGGCCCAGGAGAAGACGCGTCGTCGTCGGAGCCCTTTCTCGGCGACGACATTCGCATGCAGAGACTGGGCGACGGCGGCTGTCAGAGTGACGCCATCGGAGTGGACGCGGAAGCCGTAGTTCGAGGAGTGAGACATGAAGTAGGAGACGACGAACTTGGGCAGAGTCACACTCAATTGCACATTCCTGCCACGTCTTCCTCCTCTCCTCCACTCACTTGAAATGACGAGTGATCTGCGGCTTCTGGACGAGAAGAGTCCCGAAGAGGGCGCCCTTCTTGATGCTTCGGTTCGTCATGTTCAACGTCTTCTGAAGAGGCATCACAAGAAAGAAGATCACTCACGAAAAGAAGCTCGAAGCAGCGAACAGTGTTGGCGAAGAGAAGCACTTCGGGCAGACGACTGTCGCCTCGACGAACATCCACAGTGAGACTGAGATCGAGATGGGACGAGCGGAAGGCGCGAAACGAGTCGTGATCCTGAACAATCTCTCTCTCAGAAGAATAAGAAGAGGAACCGTGTTGAGATGAGGCAGCTTGTGGGGAGAGCAAGGGGCGACGGAGTGGTGGTCGTGCGGGTCTCCCACACATCCCCACAGAAGGCCCACTCGCAGTTGCACGGCGGGCAGTGAGAGGAAGCGACTGTCGTCGTAGCGAGAAGCAGTCCTCATGTAGGCATCAAGGGCTGCTCGAATCAGAATCTCGCCGGCTGTCCACTCGAGGGCGAGGTCTTGCCAGCACATCTCCACAGTCTCCACCGAGTTGTAGGGGTCGGGCGAGGCGAGCATCGTGCTCTTCGCCCGAGTGCAGTGGACGAGTAGACGGCCGTGGAGAAGGAGACGGGCCTTGTCCCAGAAGGGAAGAGGCGGAGAGGGGTCACGAGAGGGAGAAGAGATGTTGTTCCAGGTGAGGGAGACCATGGACAGACACGGCTCCCAACAAGGACCATAGCTGAGGGACAAGTCCGCTGCCTCGGCTTGGAGATCGTAGAAGAACTTGAGAGGAGCCATGTTCCTCTGCACGAAGAAGGACTCCCACGGAGGCGGCAGGGCCACTTGACAGTCACGGAAGCCTCTCTCGCCTAATCCTTCCTTCTCTTTCAACTAAAAGACTTGCCCGAGTTGAGTTCGGCCCCGACGAGGAGACCGATGGCGTGAGCATCTTTGAGTGAGAGATAGGGAAGGGGATAGTCCTTGAAGTGGACACTCCACTCTCCCACATCCACCTCAATGGAACGAGTCCAGAGAGTGGTGAAGGCGACGCCCTCTTCGGGCAGACTCGCGAGAGGGTCGAGGCGACGGATCTGAGAGATGCAGTTCTCCGTTCCATGCAGAGAAGGATCGGCGAAGGCACGAATGGCCAGCTCCTTCCACTCGGAGACGAAGAGAAGACGACCGACGCCCTTCTCACTCTCAAGCAAAGCAAGAGATGCAGCTTCGAAACGACGAACCTTCTCCCAGCGACTGGCAAAGATCTCGGCATTCTTCTCGAGGAGCGAGCGATAGAGTTCGTCGACCTTGGCATCGGAGATGGCGAAGGGATTCTTCGCCTTCAACTGCTCCACTCGCTCCATCAAGATCTGTCGACGGCGCTCGCATTCGAAGACTTCGTCCTCGCGGAGTTCGTGACTCGCCTGCAGACGTGCCTCGAAGGGATCTTCCTCCATCTCGAGTCGCGCCCTCGCTATCACAATCACCGCGTCGGCGGGCAACGGGGAGTCGGCAGTGAAGGCTCGCGTCTTCAGGTCGTGCACGATCTTCAGCCATTTGATCGCGTTCACAAACTGAACTTTCTTCTGAGAAGAAGAAGGAGACCTGGTCGAAGGCGAGGGCGAAGTTGAACTCGAAGGGAAGACGGAAGACCAAGTCCTCCGCCGTCCACGTCCACACGCGATTCCAAGAGGCGAGGAGACCCTCGATGTTGCGTCGAAGCGCCGTCATCGCCGCGTCCGAAGGCCGAGAACTGATCGACGGCTTCTGAGAGAAGACTTCCTCTAGAGAGAAGAGGAACCTCGACGTCGAGGATGAGATGGCCATTCACCAGCACCGAGAGATGGTCCGAGACGACGGCGAAGCCCTCGCCGTCCTTCTCGAAGTGCAGGAAGGGCACCCTCCACACCACTCTGCATCAATGTATTTTTGTAAAGAAGAAGATGGAAACTTGTGGAAATCGGGCAGCTCCAGCTCCACAGTGACAGGAAACGCTGTGAGCACCACGAGGTTGAGAGGAGGCGACGGCGTGGAAGGCACTGAAGACGCGCTCGTCGATGCATGGCCGAGTTCAGCCTTGGCAGTTCTAAAGAGTTCGGAAAGAGAAAGGAGAGAGACCTGAAGAGGTGGAAGAGGACGCGGTGGATGAAAGGAGACCAAGCGACGCTCACTGGCGATTCCGCCTCGAAGGAGAGTTGTCCAGGAGCCGTCTCCACATTCAAGGTCTCCGCCAAAATGAACTACAACTCTAAGAGAAGAAGGAAGAGAGGATACCAATCGAAGGAGTGCCTCCTCTTCTGCGAGAAGACGACGTCGTTCCGCACGTCGCTCGTCCTCCGCCGCCTGATTCCAAGTGCGAGACTCCCCGAGAGAAGCATCTTCCTCCTTCTCCACCTCCCTCCACTCAGCCCTTCTCACTAAGTCCAGATCCAACTACAAAAGAAGGCTTCTCTACAAGAGACGACTTACTCCTTTGTTGCGAACTCTTCCAATTGCCCCTTTAAGGGACGAGAAGAGAAGTCGGAAGGCCGTTCCATGAGAGTCCGCCTTGAGCTCCTCACAGACGGCGGCCACGAAGTCCACTTCTCGGGCCACGAGCACCAGGGAGACTCTAAGAGAACTTCTCCACGTGGAAGGACTCACCGTCGAAGTCGAAGACTGAGTTCCACTCCAGTCGGAGTGCTGCCTCCTCGAGGTGTTGTCGGTGAACGGAAGCTGTCGAGAAGGATGGAGGCCTGGTGGAGGAGAGTCTGCGAGATTTCTAGTCTGAAGAAAAAGAGATGGAGAGAAGATGATTCATCTTACTTGAGATCATCGCCGCCGATGAGAAGACGTCTCTCGGAGAAGTGGAAGAGGGCAGCGCCGACGACGAGAGGTCTTCCCCATTCGTGCAGACTCTCGGAGCAGTCGAGGGAGGAGAGGGCGAGGGGAGACAGCCACGCCGAGTCCACGCCGACTTCCAGACTCGAACCGCTCTGACAAGATTACAGCCTCTTCCCCTCTCAACTCCCACTCACCGAGGCGATCGAGAGAAGTTGCAAGTGCACGAAGAGAGGAGGAGTCGACTGCAAGTCCGCCATCTCACAATTCAACTGAGAGAACTCCGCCGACACGATGAAGACGCGAGGGGGAGAGCGTCTCGGGGAACGAGGAGCTCTCGCGGCGAGTAGACGGCCAACCGTCGAGACGTGCGAGTGCCACCAGAGGGCGTCGGGAAGAGAGACTCGCAAATTCGTGGACT
The DNA here is from genome assembly GCA_034700245.1 of Poikilolaimus oxycercus. Lineage (NCBI taxonomy): Eukaryota > Metazoa > Nematoda > Chromadorea > Rhabditida > Rhabditidae > Poikilolaimus > Poikilolaimus oxycercus. Next base: position 18,340 of record JAQIXL010000569.1, on the reverse strand, counting down.
CGGACAAGACGACGAGCGTCAACTGCGAGGGAGAAGTAGTTGAGGGAAGACGGGGAGGGGCGAGGACGAGACTCAGTTGAGAGTTCTTGAGCCAGGACCGCTGTTGCTGGTCGCCCACGACCATCTCCTCGAAGCGGATCTCCGTCGTCTCTCGCTCCTTCTCCACGCAGATTCGACGGACGCCGAGGGAAAGGGCGCGACTGAGAGACTTCGAAGGAGAAGGACACACTCACCACGTCTCGTGGGTGCTCGCCTCGTAGCGGAAGGAGAAGTTGTGGAGATCGAGGGAGCAGTGCTCGAAGAGATCCTCCAAGGAGACTGAAGAAGAAGGAGAAGAAGACTGCGAGAGGAGCTCCCGTTCAGAGATGAAAGCGAAAAGTCCTGAAGACTCCGAGAAGTCGGGCATCTCACCTTGCGAGACCGAGACGACAGGATCGGAGACACGGAGGACGAACTTCTGGAAGAGAAGAGGCGAGGCACGGAAGTCGGCGGACAGAGAGAAGTGAAGGGCGGCGTCGAAGAGAGAAGGAGTCCACTCCGCTCTGCCTCGCTCGAAGGCCTTCGCCTGGAGGAGCTTGCAGCCCGCTTCCACTTGGAAACTGGGCAGTGAGGAGAAGAAAGAGAACTCACCCATCACGACTACGGAACATGGTGAAGGAGAGGTCCTCCACTGTCAGATGGATCATGGAGGAGGGCAGATGGTCGAGGAGAACCACATGCACACGGGACACTGTGGCACTCGAATACTGCATCAATTAGTGAGGGAGAGAAGAGAGACCTGAAGAAGTTGGAGAAGTTTGTTGAGAGAGGAAGAAGAAGACTGGGAGGACTGAGGAAGAGGAGACGCATTGGGGGAGCCGGCGACGGGTCGCGACGCCTCGACACGCACATCGCCCACAGCAATCTGAATGGGTTTTCTGCGAGAAATGAGGAAGGGAAGAGACGGACGTGAAGTTGTGGGAGAAGGGCTTGAAGGAGAACTCCACGAGGTCCACGTCGAGACGGAGGCCGTCCTGGAAGCAGATGCGGACATCGCGCAGTCCACGCAGTCGAAGACCTCCGACTCGCACAGAACGACAGTGGAGGAGAGACGAGAGAAGCCAGGAGAGAAGCCAGCCGCCGTGTTTCGCCACGAAGAGCAGCGCCACGAGAAGAGCCGCCAGCAGCAAAAGCGCGCTCATCCTTCTCTCTCTCTCTCTCTCTCTCTCTCTCTCTCTCTCTCTCTTCAGTCTCCGTCCATCTTCGAAAGTCTTGAGGAAGTCGGGGGAGGAAAGGAAGTAGACGGCCGACGACTGCGGGTTTCTTTTGAGCGAAAGAAATGAAGACGAGTGGCAATTCTTTATAAAGAAGTGAGGAATAGGAAAGACTCGAGAGAGACCGGCATTCAGGAATCTTCGGGGTAGAGGAAGATGAAGAGGGCGATGAGCAGGAAGCCCGCGAAGAGGGCCGCCATCTTCGGCAGTCGCGGTCCGTGGCCTGTCAATTCGTGGGGAAGAACCTCGAAGGTGGTGATGTAGAGGAAGGTGCCCGCGGCGAAGGCCGTCAACGCGCCCGACACGAGACGGGCTGAGTCGCCGCCGCCGAGGAAGGCGATCAGGGAGATGCCTGCCACTCCACCGAGGAAGCCCATGGACGAGAAGAGAAGGGCGCCCGCCGAGAAGGGAAGCAGACGGAGGTCGATGGCCACCAGACGCACTCCCAGACTCAGACCCACGACTGTTTTATGTACAAGGAGACCGACGAAGATCTCAATTCCTAGAAGTGACGGGCGTGGAGGAACAAACCTGGAGAAGTTTGGAGACATCGTCGATCGTGGCAAGGGAGAGGCCCTCGAAGAGAGCGTGAGTCGAGAGAGCGAGCAAGAGAAGAACAGCTCGCAGTTTGGACGGCGGCGGTTCGGCCGCTTCGCCGTCGACAAGAGGAGTTTCTTGTTCCTCTTCATGATGATGAGAGTCAGCGCCAGCGCAATGCGCCTCCTTGAGGGCGAGGATGAGCTGGCTGAAGGTGAAGAAGACGAGGGAAGAGAGACCTGCTCGAGGAGAAGCACGCTGAGAAGTCCGATGGCGATTAGAAATTCTGCCAAGGGGAACTTAGTGGAGAGATGCGCCTGCTCGAAGGTCTCGACGCAGTCGGGCACCTCAACGCGTCCTTTCGTCCAGAAAGACGAACCAAGTCGAGGAGACAAGTGGCGAGGAAGACGCCGCCACCGAGACAAGACAGCAAGGACAAGGCGAGTCGCATTCGAGGTCCTCCTCCTCGGAAGAAGAGTGCCGACTGAGAATTCTTGCAAGGAAAGAGAAGATCTCACCATGCACGAGAAGAAAGTGGCGAGGAAGAGGGCGAGCAGAAGGACAACTCGCAACGAATTCCGCACGGGCACCGGGTCACCGAGGGAGCGCAACTGGAGGAATCCCGGCTCGGCATCTTCTCTTCTCCAGACTCGACTGAGTGCGAGCATGTCATGCCCAACAACTCGTCTTCCCTCCAAAGCACCCGCCTATCGTCCTAGGCCACACGCAAATTGGAGCTGCGGACGCGAATTTCATCACCTCGTGTCACTCGACGTTCTTAATCATCCTTCATTCACAGGTTTGTTCAATTTACCAACATCACAAATCACAATAGAGTCCACAGTGGTGGGCTTTCACAGTTGACAAGTAGAGTAGTTAAGAATACAGAAACTTGCGCTCTTCTCCTCTAACGAGAAGCTGCTCGTTGTCAAGGAGGACCTTCTTCTCATCCTTCATGGCCACTCTCTGCCAGTCTTTGCTGCCGCATCCCTCGCACGGCTTCGTGGGCAACAGATCGAAAGCATGTGTCCGTCGTTGACATTGTTGACACTTGAAGAATCGTTTCTCGGCGACGTGTCGCTTGATGAGGTGTCCTTGGATTCGACAGAAGTCGCTTTGATGGAGTGCCGTGTAATTGCACTCAAATGAGGGATGTGAGAGCGGAAGAATTACTTACTTTCTTACAAGACACGACGCGCACATTCGAGATGACTTTACACTCAGTCATCATCGTTTCTGCCTTCTCTTGCTTTTCCATCGTGTCGAGATAGCGCAACTCCGCCTCACAGTTCTCCTAATCACAAACAAATCTCATCTGGAATCTCATGTCCTTACCTTGCTCACCTCACCCTCGTGTTTCGACTTCTTGTTCAACAACTTGAGCATATCTTCTCTCGATGGATCCAATTTTGCCTTCTTCGGCTGCGTTTGTAGCTCACTCACACCTTAACAGACAAAATGCATCAAACAACCAGGCTTACTATGCGGTCTTTTAGCTGGAAGCGATCGTCTTTCGTCCTTCTTCTTGCGTAGAATTGCAACGGCGCGTTTTCTTTGCTCTTCTACAGTCTTCGCCAACATAGCCTTTGTTTTAGGGCTAGTGATAGAAACGTTAAGAGCCTATTCTCCAGTCAAAACCGGTATGGACTTGACTTGCCGTGGCTTTCGATTGAGTGCTTTGTGTGCGAAGGAAGTCTTTAAAGGAGCTGCAAGAAGCCTGAGACGAGATCGAGCTGGGGAGATCGTCCGTTGTTCGAAGTCGTGAGAGATTTTTCGCACCAAAATGATTCGCCTTAACAACAATAAGTACTGTTGGTGTGTCTCGCTCACGTCGAGGTTCATCATTTTCTGAAGATCAACAGCCTCAGCCGAACATGGAAGAACCTTCCTTATCGGTCTCGCCGTTGTTGACGGTAACGTCGGTTTCTGCACTATCGGCTTTCTAAAGAGTCTAAGCAATGACGAGTTTATATACCCGACAGGCATCGACGGTATAGTGAATTTCTTCGGCGGTTGAGAAGAGGTTGACGAGAACGCTCCACGTCTTGAACTCAGCTTTTTTGCCGCGCTCACGACGTGGAAGATGCAGTGATCACCCTGAGAAAGATTGATGAAGTTCTCGCAGCGACGACAATCCTTGCGATTTGCCTGAATAGAAATGTACGATGCATCAACGCGACATACCACGCACTGTCCGAGTTCAGCCGAGAACCCGATAGCGATCACTTGAGAGGACTTACTGACCCTCAATGTCACACATTTGTCTAGAAAGTACTTCTCTGGAAAAAGGATCTAACCATTAACCGATGGTTTCATGAAATCGGGTGATGAGAGAGCCACCACATATCCTCGTTGTAGTCGTGCATGTACTTTCACCGCCTCTTCGAAGAGCAGCACTTTCACTGGTGCATCTTGGCAATTCTGAAAAAAAAACATTAAAATATCTCTAATCCACTAACGTGAAGGTCGTGTATCTTCCACAACATGAAGTCCTTGCCGTTCGCCGACTTTCTCACGTCGTTGCGCTCTACGATAACTCCCATTGTAATCCATTGACCGGCTGGAACTTCTCCTTCGCGAAGATCTCGAGTCCGAATGCGCTGCTGACCCTGACAGTAAGTGTCGAAAGTTGTCGAGCCAATCCTCGGATTCCTAAGGAAAATGATTCATTTTGTCGACTTACTTGACACGAATCGCAAAGTGAGCATCGTAATGATCTGAGGTTGGCTTTCTTGGGCCTTCTTTCTTTTCGACAGCAGAAGCTGACACAGAACTAACGACGATGCGATCAGATGGCACTGGAACAAATGATGGCCTTCGCATCCTCACATCACTGTCATCTCTTTGAGAGACCATCTTCACTTCACACCTTAAAACCAGACTTTCAATCAACGAGTTAACAAACGTTTTATCAGGCTCCATTGAGGTCTTGCTCTCATCTTCCTGTTGCAAGAATGTTGAAACGAACACAGAATCGTCATCCTTGGGCAGCTCAGAGAGCGATCCAATGCTCGTTTCCTCTAGAAGCGTCTTTTCGAGTGTCGCATTGAGATGTTCATCTGAACCCGTACTTGAATTCTTGTTGAAGTATCCATTTCAACCTTCCCGCTTATTTTCCGACGTTTCGTCATCGCGAAGCATCCAACTTGCGTCTGCAGCGGCAGACATGAAGGTGGCGTCCGCCAGAGTTGTGCATGTTGCGTCTCTTGCAGAGAGAAATGTTGAGTCTTCCTCGACATTCTAAACCATCGATTTGCTAGAGAAAACACAGTAACCTCAAGATCAGCGAACTCGCTAAGGATTTCATCCATGATATCTTCAGTCTCTTGAACACGAACGGGCTGCAAATAGGTTACATTTTCTTCCCGCCAAAAGCACGCGCTGTTCATCAACCAATTCGTCTAGACATAAGAAATAAGGATACAAGCAAAAGAACGCTACACAACGTTGCATGGACGACAACAAACACAAATGAAACGAAACCGTTCAGCTCTCTCTCAAATCACACCTCTCGTAGGTCATTCAGGTCAATCCCTCTCGCGTATGAAAAGCGCGCGCAAATGTCCGTACGGTAGTTGCTTCTTATAGTGTTTTTCGCGTCTGATCAGAGCTAATGTGAGTAGACATACATAGCGTGTATGCCAGAATGCAGTCAATTGAGATATCAAGTTAACCTTTGCTGTGTGACTTTCTTTTCTACAAACACTCTGACTTGATTCTAATCGAAATTGTCGCATTGTGATAAGAAGTGTCTCTGAGTGACAGGTCTGCCCATAGTCAATGAACGTTTGTTGGAGATTCCTTTATGGAAACCTCTCTTCCCGTAGTGATGAGTTGTGAGGGAGTTTGTGTTGCTGGAAGGGAAGGGGAGCGGAGAGACGTGGAGTGTCTGCGTCTCTCGCCGTCGTCTGCTCGCTAGAACCACAGCTTCAGATGAGGCGATGAGTGAGTCGTCGAGGCTGCCCACAACGCAGCGCCCTCACAAGAATGGCGCCTTCGACATGGACGATGAGGCCTTCGCCAGAGCTCTTGTGGTGCTGGCTGCCATCGCCCTTCTCGTAGCCATCTATCTCTTCTGTAAATGCCGATCGTGAGTTCGCCCCGTAACAGTTCCAGGCTCATTGTCAGGTCTACTCCGCCCGTTCGTCGTTACGGCGCCCTTCCTCAAGAGATGCGATTCTCGGTTTCCGACGACAGCGAGGACGACCTTCTCGGCGACAGAGCACAGCTAGTCCCTCCTTCTCGAGAACCGCCGCCATCGAAGTAGACCGTGCCGAGTAGGCTTATTTGTTCATACGTGTCTCTTTCACTGGGATGGTGCACAAGTCTCTTCAAAGATCTCTTCTCTAGTCGAGTAAATTTATCTAGCCGTGTTATAGTGTTGAAATACCGGTATGAGTAGGTTGGGTGCGTGTGTGCACATAAAGCTAGTCTAGCCAAGCATTGCATCAGAGAGAAGGCTGCGAACCGGGTGTGCAGCGTAAGGGCAAGACAAGAGCTCAGTTCAAAGAGAAACTAGAAACGAGCACACAAGGGATATCGTGAAGGTACAAGAGAGAGAGAAGGGAGATTGAGGAATAAACCCGAAGACTAGGAGAAGCGATGTCTCAGCAAGGGAGTTCCATTGCCGCGTGGAGCTCCATTGAGTGGAATTGTCGTCGCTCCCTCGATTTCGGAAACATCAGTCTCCAACGATTCCTGTGACTGCTCGTCCAACTCTGTTGTTCGAGGCTCGTCGTACTCCACTTCTTCAGCTACAACATCTACACTTTCATATTAAGAATGATAGAAATGTGCCCACCTTCAGTGAGATCATCCATATCCGCCTCATCGTCGTGGAAGAATTGAATGAGGAACTTGAAGAGGCCACGTAGAACACGAAAGAGCACCCAGACGACGCAGCACATCACTCGTCCCGAGATGTAAATAAGGGGGAAGACGACGAAGAAAAGAATGAGCCAGGCATAGATTGTCGGTCGAAATTCCATACAGCAAGAGGGACCCATCCTGGAACAAGGTCGTGACAGGAGGAAAAAAGATGAAGTGAAGAAGACGCAAGAAGAGGAGAGAGTGAGACCCCCTGCTGCTGGCGTCTCTCGCTAATAAATCAGACTCATGGGAGACACGAACCTTCTTTCCTTCTCAGTTGTGCTCCTCCTTGATGAGAAACCGAATAGAAACCTTCTTCGCGGTTACAGGCTCAACCACGGAATCCACGTGACGAATGAGGGCGATCGCTGCTAAGCCGTACAGAAGACATGGAATTCCTACGCCATTCACTAGTTGAAGAAGTTCAACATACCGAGATTGAGAACAGTGATTGCCTTATAGAGAGCGTTTTCCTCGGAAAGATCTTCGAAGGGACGCTGAGTACAGTGGAATTTGATGAAGGGAAAGCAGCCGACTCTGAAAGCAAAACGACTTTCGAACAATTTGGCCTCGTGCGATTTGCGCTGTCGAGAGGAGATCGTTCTCTCTAGAGGGGAGAACAAACAGACTGAGACTGAGACGCGTGAAGACCCGCGATGCATGTCGACACAGCCAATGACAAATAGATCGGGACGGGTTCGTCTTCAATCGATGCATGCGTCCCTCCATACATCGCTAAGCGCGACGCGCAAGGACACCGCTGGCAAGTATTCCTCCCCCTCCCCCATTCGTGACTCCTTTCCCCACCCAAATTGCGAAACTGGGTCTTCACGAAACGACGGAAATGTTTCGCAAGGCTCTCTACATAGCGTCTGTCATTATACTGCGGAAAGTGGCTAAGAGGAATGGAAGATAAGGTGAAACGACTCTCTCCCGCCAAAAATGGAGACCACATAAGGGAGAGCGCGCGGGGGAGCCCCCGCGTAGAAGATGCGACTGGCAAGAATGGTCGCGTGAAGGACGCGCGCGAGGCAGCAATGCGAGCGCGCAGACAAGCAGAGTCGTGAGACACAAACAAACACATAAAGAAAGCAACATAGAATGGAGGAAGGAGGAAAGAACTGGATGCGGGCAACAAAGGGCGAGGTGAAGGCCCGTCACTGGCAACTGGAAAGAAGGAGACGCACTCTCTTTCTCTTTGAGGAATACTGATAGTGTACTTGTTTAAAGTTAATGAAATCGCCAATGACTACATAACCTCGGGTTAGTAAGGGAATGACATGCAGAGGAAGGAGGCGCGAAAACTTGTCAAATTTATCGGAGAAAGACCGTGTCAAGAAGAACTCGAGAGCGAAAAGAAAAAGAAGGAAGGGTAGGCGTCGAATCATTGTCTGGGCAGCTACTTGCGAAGGCGCGGGGGGAGGGAGGGAGGGAGCATGGTTCCGAGAAAGTGGAGCGCTACCGAGAAGACACGAGGAAAAAATCAATCAGGCCAGGCGAACGTATATAAGGATCAAATTTCACCGACGAACGACGAAAATAAAGCGAAGGGACTTACCTCAGGATGTGATAATTGTGACCATCGACATTGACGTTGAAATGCTTCTCACCGAAGAAGTCGTCCTGAACCTCCCTGCACACAAATGGTCACTTGGAGAATGAGAACCTATACGCGATGAAATACGATGTCCACGAAGGATAGCTTCGTTTTCGAATGTAAGAACGGAGAACGTCCGAGGATTTCGGTCGTTCCGAGTAGCTTCTGTTCAAGAGCCTATACGGTCGAACAAACAAATTATAGATTAGCATCAACACCAAACTTCTAAACGCGACTCTTCATAAAGCAGAACGTTTGGATAGTGGATGCATTGCGAGGAAAGAGCCTTCAGAATTGGACGCTTTCATGGTTTTACTTTTATTATTCTCTGCATAAGCTGTGAAGGGATAATGTAGAGAATTCCATTAATGAACAGCAAACAAATATTGCTCGTATAATGTGAAGCGCATCAAGCAACAAGAAAAGACTGAGCTGAAGCACTTTTTTGTCAAAAAGTGAGCGAAGACGTAAGTGTAAGAGGTGGCATCACAATGGAACAAACCGCTTAAAATAAATTCAGGCACTAAAATAGTTGTCCATCTTATGTATACAGCTGCTAGCACAAGGATATCACAAGAGGAAAGTCGACGAAGACATCACCACCAATCGAGCGAAAGAACAAGACGCAATAAATTAACGGGCATTCGGATAATAGGCGTTCCCTGTTGGCTTTCGGTCTGACGTTGTGTATCTTATAACCTGCAAAGAATGAGAAGAGGAATTGTTCACCAACTTCGTCGTCATCGCTGTCGTCACTGTGAATGCGCGATCGTTCATCGTCTCTACTTCGTTCGTCATCGCCCTTTGCCCTTAGAAGAGTGTTTCGTTGATTCGCCGGCTTCACGGTAACAATGAGATTGTGCGCGTTGGCCACCATCATATCCGTCACTTGATCTAACGTTTTTCCTTGAACCTAAACACAGGACATCACACTGCTAAGATTTAATGAGACGTACTTCAATTCCATTCACTTCGAGGACTTCATCATTGACAGCGAGAAGACCCGTGCTTTCGGCAAGTCCTCCTTCCACGAGACGACTGATGAAAATTCCTTGGACTTTGACAACTCCTTGTGCCGTCACTCGCACGGAAGTCCCATCGCGAATGTAGAATCCAAGTGGTCGATCCGAACCATGCTTACATAGCCGAACTCGTCGATGTGCCTCTGGGACAATGTCCACATCAATAATTGCCGAGACCTAACAAGTTGAAATCAAGCGAAAGAAATTACCTGACGAAAATCTTCGGGATTTGAGATGCTGTACGTCCTCTTTGCAGCTCGCGACTGCCCGGGGAGAACAAAGGCAGAGAGACCCTTCTTCCTTCGATCCATCGTGTCTGTGCCGTACCCATATTTCTCCTCCCAAGATTCTCCTTTCCGCTGAATGAGTAAACGCAACGTTGGGGTTGCTGATTCCAATGACTTTCTCAGATTCTAAAAACTTTGGATGGCACAAACCATTTAAAAGAAACCTCATCATTGGTGATCGGCAAAAGATCTCCTGCTGAAGAAGTGTAACAAAGAGTGAAGGGTACACTTTGAAGACCGTGAAGACTTTCGACAACCGTTCGAAAGTCATCAAAGTTTAGTTTTTGTCCTTCGTTCAGATTGAGAGAAAATCGTCGAAACTCAGCGTCAAACTTTGATTTGACCTGCAGGAACAAATGAAGGAACAAAGCCTACTAACCTGCAAAAGCTGAACACGTCCATTACTGCCTCCGTAAGAGTTTGCGACGCCACTTCCCCGCGCATTCTGGCAACAACTTAGTTTCAAAGAAATGGCTTACAAAATGTGAAGCGCTCGAAGGCGATCCAGACTTTTTGCTGCTACGTCCATCATCCGATTTCCAAGACATAGTGGTCTGAGTGAGGCACATCGTATCATAATATTGATTTAGCAGATAACCAAGACCGGAATTTACCGGAACAAGAGCATATTCTTCGATTTACCAAAACGTTTATAGACTCTCAAACAAAAAACGATATAACAACCACCATGGTCACCAGCACCATTACTTGTCTTCATCGGAATCCAGTTCGAGACCTTCCAGTTCCTGCAGCCAATTATTGTATTCCCTTTCAATAAAAACAAACCCCGTCGTCGAACAGAGATTCGTCAATCTCCACGTTTCCTTGAGTCAAGGCAATATCGGAAAGGCTCAATGTAGCGTCTTTCAGGAAGAGCTGACGACCCGTTAACCGTCCGGCAAGAGCAGCTTCTCTCTCCTGAAAAGAAATCCGACTTTGAAACCATTCACACCTGCTGCTGCTTTTCCTTAAGTGCTTCACGCTCCTTATCGAAAGCTGTCTTCCACTTCAAGAAGGATTCTTGCGTTACCCGAGTACCTGTACAAAAATTAGGCATTATCCTTACTGCAAGTTGCAAACCTTCGAACTTTTTCATAGCAATGGCTTCCACTTTAGCCTTCTCTTCCTCCGCAGCCTTTTCAGCAAGCTGCTTCCTCTCGTCTACCAACTTTCCGATTTCTTCCTGAAAATATGTAATAAAAAAGGAAGATACGCGAACCTGTAGGGCGCAAACAATCGTGAACACCATAACCATTCCCACATTGTCCGCGGCGCATTTTTGTAGAACGGCGAGAAGCTCATCGCTTCTTGCTTGTCCGAATATCTCATCCACTCCTTCAACAGACAGTTCCGGAACAACGTCCGGATAATCGGCGGGAAGTTCGATGTTCAGAGTGACGCTTAGCTCTTCCTCTTCTTCTTCCAGATTTTCATCCTGAGAGGTTTCTACGGGAAAACAAGAAAACCCTCACTTCATTCGGTGATAATGTGACGCTAAGGGAGATGCTCGGATACTCGTTGTTGTGGACTGTCAACTCAGTGTCGGAGTAGATGGCTGTAAGAGCCTCGAGCTCCTGCTCCTGTGATTCCTTCTGCTCCATTACAAACCGGCCTCTTGCATCTCAAATTCAAGATTCATAAGCGCAAAATGATTGATGCACGAATGCACGCCATTTGTCAAAATTTCTTCCAAAAATTCAGCCCTAACCCACACACAGTCAGACTGAGACGAAACAATTCTAACATTCCTCTTATCGTTCTCAAATAGAGCACATATCAATGGATGAATCACGTCTTACAAAGGCAACAACTGGCAAAGAGTTCGGCGCCCGGAACCCCGTATTTGCATATACCGTACCGCTTTCGCTCAGGGTTTTCGCGGTGAAAGTTTCTCGCCCTTCTGTATCAAACGCGAATCCTCCTTTCGTATGGCTTTTTGTTCTTTACAAACCTTCTTTGGAACTTATCAGTAAGCAAAAGAGAAAAGTTGACAGAACAAAGTTGTGTTAGAAGTGTCGATTGAAAGTGCAGACGAAAGAACTCGTTGATCGTGAAAGGGACGTCCTTTATTATTTCGATGAAGGGCTATAAAAGCGTCGCGGACACGCCAGTCTCGACCGGTTCACGCGCATGGCTTCGTTGGTCGACCTTCTTGTTCAACTCATGAACATCGACTCTTCCACGGGACATGAAGGTTCTCTCTGTCTTCGCCCTCTGCCAACTTCACAGGACCACTCGCCCACTTCGTCGCTGCCTTCCTTGCCGAGAGAGGCTGGAGTGTGGAGCTGCAGCCCCTCGCTGACAACTCCGAGCGTGTGAATGTGTTCGCGACTCGCTTGCCGGCTGACAGTGAGAAAGGCGAGTGAAGGAGAGGAGAGAGAAAGAGACGATGCAGTCCCTCGTCTCCTCTTCAACACGCATCTCGACACCGTTGCCCCCTTCATCCCACCGTCCATCGTCGGGGAGAGAGTCCTCGGAAGGGGCTCGAACGACGCTAAGGGTGCGTTCTTCTTCTTCCACCACGAGCATTGCTAGGACAACTCGCTTGCATGATCTGGGCAGCTGAGACCGCGATCAAGGAGCATCCAGAACTGACTGAAGACATCGGTGAGGCCTTCTTTCTCATTCAATCTCTGGCAGGCTTGCTTTTTGTGGTTGGAGAAGAGCTGGATCATGTTGGCATGACTGTGGGTCCTTCTCTTCATTGGAAAGAGATTCTCTAGAGAGCGAACGATCTGCGAAGATTTGCCCCGGAATTCCTGATTGTGGGAGAGCCGACGGAGCTGAAGTTCGCGAGTCTCCAGAAGGGCGCCCTCAAGGTGACTCTTCGTGTGCAGGGCAAGGCTGCTCACTCCGGATATCCCCACATGGGCAAGAGTGCCGTGCACGCTCTCGTTCGCATCCTTCATGAGATCCTCGAAGCAGACTGGCCCTGCAACGAGCAGCACGGTAAGTCTCTTGAATAGAATGCAGGCGCAGGCTCCACGGACATCAATGTCGGCTTCATCAAGGGAGGCCAGGCTCTCAATGCTCTGGCAGCCGAGGCCGAGGCGTCTCTCTTCTTCCGAGTCATGACCAGTGTGGCTGACATCCGTCAGCGTCTCGAGGCCATCGTCGGCGATCGCGCAGTCTTGGACTTCTCGTTCGGAGGCAATGAGCCTCAGCCCCTCGATTTGCCCCCTTTCGAAGTAGAGACGGCGGCTGTGGCCTTCAACACGGACGTCGCCTTCTGCACTCGTCGACCTCCTCGAGTGTTCCTCTTCGGGGCGGGCTCCATCACCAATGCCCATTCCCTCGACGAGTTCGTCTTGATCGCGGACCTCGAAGAGGCGACCCGTCAGCACATTCGCCTTGTCGAGTCCCTTCTCCTCTCTCCCGCGTAGTGTATTCACGTCACAAAAGAGTCCTCAAAAAGAGTTTCTTGTGTCTGTGAAAGCATGTTCGGAAAGGAAATTGAGCTGTCGAAGAAGAGAAGAAGAAGAGTGACGAAAATAGAGAGAAGAGATTGTGATTCGAGGAAGAAGTGAATATATTGCACACGTCGTGTGTCTTCTCTCTTTTGTACAAGAAGAAGGCGGACTAGAAGACTAAGAGCAGGAGCAGGAACAGCGTTGTTTCGTCAGAACGAAGACATTCTGCTTGAGGACGCCACTCCAGACTTTCGTTGCACGTCCCGAGTCATCCACATAGACAAATTCATTTCGAATCACATTCGCCGATCCGAGATGCTCGACTCCTGAAGAGAATGAAAGAAGAGAGGAGACTCACCTCGAGTCTGCACATAGACTGCGGGACTCGAGAAGCGTCCGTTGTCGTCGACGGAGGGCACCAAGGCCGTAGCCAAGTCTGCGTCGTCATAGAGTTGCCAGCGGAAGCTGCTTCTCCTCGCTGCGACGAGTCACTCACCGAAAGTCCAGACTTCCAGGGTCTACGAGCACTCGGAAAGAGAGCGGACTCATGGAAGAGGACACGACTTGACCATCCACGACGAAGTCTCCTTGCAGAGCATTCGAAGCATTGAAATAGGCCTTTCCGAAGGCGAAGCTGCCTCCGGGACTCCTCGGAGTCCTGGAAGAGTTCTTTCATTCAAAAGAGAAGGAACTGACAGAAGAGCCACATATTCGGTTCTCCCACTTGTTGCGAGTTGAGGCGGACGACCGAAGGCGGCGACGGCGTTTGCAGGCAGCTGGTTGCCCCTCACCGGCTGGTAATAGGAGGTGGGAACTGTGTTCCCTTGCTGAACTCCCTCTTTCCATTTGAAGGAAGACTTGCATAGCTGGGAGAGCGCTTAGTCTTTCCGATGAAGGCGAGCAGCGAGGGGGCGCCACGTGGCGTTGAGGGACTCGAGGGGCGAGTCGAAGAGGGAGAAGAGATTATTGTACTCGTTTCGGGGGTCGAGGAAAGGGTCGAGGAACTGGAAGAGAGAAGAAGGACTGAAGGTGACTTGGAAGGAGGAGGGGAAGAAGGGGAAGGGGTGGATCTGTTTGAAGGAGGAATCAGATCTTCTGCGAGTGCTCTGGAAGGGAGGAGAAGGAGGAGGAGTACAGTGAGGAGGAGTGGGAGGGCGAAGAGACACCGCGACGCCTCGATGACGACCATCGTCTGAGCGTGTGTTCAGAGGAGAGACGACGCAAGGAGCGCCATGCGGGGCAAACAGACACCGCCGCGGGAGGGAATTCAGGGAGAGCAGGCCGAGGCCTTGTTAGTCATAACGGTCGAGGTTAACGGTGCCGTCCTTCGCCGTCCCTCGTCGCCCTCCACGCCACTCGCCCACTTCGATCGATGCGACGATCTCCTGCGACTGTCGCTCTCCGGTCGCCTTCGCCGAGTGCCGTCTTTCCCCTCTCTTCGAGCTCCCGCGTCTTCTTCTTCTTTCGGTCTTCGACGACGGAATGAAGCGGGAATCCGGTCGAGAGACGTCTCTTCGTCTTCTTCCCAATCAGTGTCCTCAGCCTGAGATGCGGAGGAGGGAGAGTTGCTGATGGGGGATCTCGTGCCGGGGAGAAGCGAGGGGAGGCCGACCTCGTCCCTCGAAGTCGGTCACCTCCGATGGAAGTTGGCGATGTGCGCCGAGCAATTGCATGTCTTTTGTCTCGCGCGCTCCCGTTCTGGCGGCGTCGCTCTCCTTTCCCGACTCGCTGCCTCTCCCCCGTCGCGCACTCCCTCTTCTCCCGTCCCCTCCCCCATGTCCCAAGTTTCTCTCTTCAACTTCCCTTATCGTCTTTCCCTTTACACTTGCGACAGCATCGAGCAGGTTCCCCGTTCAGGTCGCAGTCACGCGTCGTCGCTCCACGAATGCGCTCCCTCCAGCTGAAGGTCTCGTTGCCCATCCCTTCCATCACCTCCTACGTTGGCCGCGCTTGTCTCACCGAGGATGGCGGACTTGTTGAGGTCTCTTCCCCTTCCTCCTCCCTTCATCCTCTTCTTCTTCTTCAGGTCCGTGCAGAGGCGAACTACTGCGGACATCCGAAGCGTCTTCAGAGTGTTCTCATCACAGTAGTGAGTCTCCCTTTCTGGTTTCCACGTCGTTCGCAGGAGCCGGTGTGTGCGTCGGAGTTCGATTGGCCGTTGCCGGTAACTTTCCGCGTGCCGCCCGCGTCGATCGTCTGTGTGCAGCCAGAGAAGAAAGGTGGGGGGAGAGAAGAGAGAACTGGCCCTTCAGAGGAGAGCAATGGCGGCTCTCGCTGCAAACGCTCTTCCTCGCCCTCTTTGGCGAGGAAGGAGGACGAGGAGAAGAAGAAGGCGGACAAACTCCTTGATGTGTGCGTCGACTCTGACACCACGACGGCTGGACCCTCGAGTCCCTCTGACTCTGAAGGCTCTCGCGAGACGCCACAAGACGATCCGGTCAGGAGTCTTCAAATGGAAAGAACTTTCTGTAGAAAGCAGAAGCGACGCCGGCACAGCCTTCTTTCCGCGGATACAAGAACCCTCATCTGGGAGAGATGCGTCTCACAGTGCCTCGCTTCCACCAGACGCTTTCCCTCTGTCGCAAGCGCATCCTCCAATCGTTCTTGGCCCAGCGAGCCCCTCAGGACAAGAGTCGCGCCCCGGCCCGAGTGGGATGTCGACTCTGCGATTCGAGACTTCTCTTCAAGGTCCGTCTTCATTGGCTCTTCTCATCTCGCAGGGTTCGAGCATGCTGCAACACGTCTACAAGCACAGCGCCTACAAGCTCTTCCGCTGTGCCCACTGCGACTTCAGCGCCCATTTCAGTTTCATGGTTGGTTTCTGGAAAGAGAAAAAGAAGTTGGCAGGCGATCCAACACACCCGCGGCCGTCATCCCGGCGTCGACCCGTACGCCTTCGTGGACTGCCGCCCCCAACACGACGAGACTCTCGCCGCCCTCGCCCTCCAATGCTACTCCCCCGATGGACCGACGCTCTTCTCGCCCACCCACTGAGGCGTCTCCCTTGCCCTTCCCTTGTCCCTCTCCCCTCTCCCCTCTTCCTCTCTCCCTCCTCACTCCATTTTATTGGCACACAACTTACACTCATAATAAGGAAGCGGCGTTTATCTTCTTTGCACGGCAGAGGTCAAGGCTCGAGAGGTTGGAAGTCGAGGGGCAGATACAGCACGTCGTCCACCCCGCCACGATAGTCCGCTCGACGCAGTCTTCGCAGAGTTCGGATGGAAGAGGCGAGCGAGGAGATCGCGTCTTCTCTCTCCGAGTCTTCTTCTGAAACCCTTCTTGCCCTTTCATCATCACTTCCATTCGCGCCTCTCGGCAATTGTTTCGAGGTCGCCGCGAGAGGGCCGATAGCTATCGGCTACTCCCCTCGCCCTCCCCTCCCCGGCCCCTTCCCTCGACTCACCCGGAGGCGCCGCCCGTTTCAAGAGGCCGAACTCGCCGCCGTCGAGTCTGCAAAGGACATGAGTGGGCATGCGGAGACTTGCCTGTCAAAGGCTCTCTTCCTCTTCATCAAGCCGAACTCGCTGCCGTCGAGACGGTCGAAGGCGCGTTTCCTCAATCCGAAGTCGAAGGAGTCGAGACGATCGAAGGCCCGTTTGCGCATGAGGCCGAAGTCGGCCTCTTCCACGCGGTCGAAGGCCCTCTTCGACACTCTGAATCTCTCTCGTCCAGTCCCCGAGGCGACTCACGAAGACGAAGAGCCGGCTGGGACGAGAACGAAGGGCAACGCTGTCGCCAACGACAAGAGGCACACCTGAGAGGGACTTCTCCTCGACGAGCAACCAACCTGGGAGAGGAGAAAGCGGACGGGCGCGGCGACCCGCAGCATTTTATTACCTGAAGAGGAAGAGTTGGTTTGTTGACTGAAGGACACGTCGCGTCATTGCAAGTCATTGGGAAGGGGACCCACGCAACGCGCTCGATTTAGAAGTGCCCCCAACTAGGAGGAGTGAGTAAGCTGGCTCCACCTGCGCACGTCGAAACCTCTGAGAGAGCATCGGTCTGCGAGGGAGAGGGGTCTGAGGAGGGAGCAGGGCAGAAACCTGAGGTGTTCATTCACTTCCGCTTGAAGGAAGCGAGTCGAGACAAGCATGCGGAGAAGGCAGACGGCCCTTCCTCCTGGCCTCTTCCACTTCTTCCTCCTTCCGAAGGGCGAAAGAATGGATGAGACGAGGGGAGGCTCAAATCCTCGACGGAAGGAAACAAATGGCAACTGAGCGACGTCATCCGCCGCCTCCGCTCTGCCCTCAACTCGCGAAAACAAGGACAACGGTCAGAGGACGCGTGACGCGACTACAAGTGAAAAGAGCAGACGTCCCTCTTTCTGGCTTCATCTCCTTCTCTATAAATATGCGTGGGGGAGGCGCCGTGGAGGACCCTCGAAGAGCGTCCTTCCCCTTTCCCCTTGCCCTTCCACTCGAATAGGGACCTTGCCGGCTTCTCGCGGGCACCTGCTCTCGCGCGTCTCAAAAAACAATCATTTCCGCGCGTTTTCTCGCAATTTCAGCCTCACTTGGACGTCACTTGCTGAGGGATGTCGACGTCGTCTCACTTGTTGATGAAGGAAGGGAAGACTAACTCTGAAGGGGCCATGAGGGGAGACAGGAGAGGGTGAGAAGGACGAGGGGGCTACGTCGAGGCTCTGCGGAAATTCGCATTCCATTACTCAGGGATGGCGGGGGAAACACTGAAATTGAGCATGGCCTCTACTCGGAGTCGCGGAGGGCGGGTCTCCGTCTCGTGGAGCTTCTGGGTGTTGCCCTTCTCCCTTCTCCCTCTCCTCTTCAATCTCTCACCTCCACCGTCTCGAGGCTCCCACACCGCTCGGCTCGCCGTAATTGAAGCGCCGCGAGATTTCTTCATCTCCGTCAACGAAGCGAGAATCGACCCGCAAACTGAGAAATTGAATGAAACAGCAAGAGCCAGAGCCTTCTCTACTATGCCTAAGCGATGTCAGACACAGGACAAGAAGGAAGACGGAAGGCGAGGGAGCAGCGTTGCAGGACTGCAGCCCCTCTAAAGGGCTTCCTCCTGCTCGCCGGAGTGGAGTGAGTGGAGACACTCGAGGGACGACCACTGATTGGGATGCGAGGCATGCCACCTGTAATGGGACTAGGCGAGGAGGAGGAGGGAGGGGGAAGGTCCGCGGGGATCGGCGTCGAGCCTCGATTCCTCTTCGAATAACAAGTGGCAGCAGTGAACGAGACCAAACAATGGAAATGAAGACGAATTGGCCAAGACGCCGTCTCTCGCGGGCACGTCGTCGTCTACACGCAAAGAAGATGTGTCATGGGCAAGGGCCCATTTGGGCAACCTCCGGTGATGGAGGCCCCGACTGCAATGACCGAACGTGCTCGTGTAG